>JABCKG010007602.1:0-52731 GCA_018851835.1 Hypsizygus ulmarius | reverse complement strand
GGAAAACGACTCTCCTCTCATTGGCAATCTTATCTTTCAAGACGAACTCGAGACCACCACAGAGACATTGATCACACTGGCAAAAAACCCACCTTTAATCGGACTTAAGGCTTTGAAGCCATTCAAAACAGCCGTATATGACTATTGGAGGGTTGCCCACGAGGCATCCAACACAGGTAAGTATGGGTGTGTAAATGTTCAGTCTGATTGAGATTCTGATATACTGTTCAGGAAATTCTCTGACCTCACGCATCTCGTCGGCGCTCGTGGACCAACGGCACGTCGATGCTCTCGTGTTGCTTTCCGAAATGGCGATTCGGGAACATATACCTAAACTCGGAGCCCTTCAACGATGGGTACGAGAATGCGACGCCGTTCTAACGCCATCTATGTCCCTGCAGGACGAAAACCGGGTCTGGCAAGTCCTTGATGCCATTCTTCGGACCACCCAGCCCGAGCTTATCTCTTCAGAGGCTGGGGGAACTCTGGCTCCAGGTGGTCGACTACAATGGTATGAGCCGTTTACCGTTCAACCTTCGTCCCCCAGTCAGGGAAAGCCCACAATTAACTCAGCTATCATTGCTGAAAGAGCTGCGGCCAACATGAAGCAGTTGCAGGTCACACCAGGTCCTGATCGGCGACCTCCGAACAAGCACCCTGCAGTCATCTACTATTCCTCTCCAAACACGTTTCCGTTGGCTTCACTCGCCGACCGCACGCGGATGCCTCAGAGACATGACGTGCCTGGTGTTCCAGGTGCTTTCATTATCAACGATGTATTCGAAATCGGGGAGTGCGAAGCGCTTGTCGAAGCTGCGGAGAAAGTGGGACTTCTTCCCGACGAGCCAATTGCGGGGTCTGCGACGCAACTGTCATCGGTCCTAGCTCATAATTTCATCTGGCTGGCCGATACCGAATTTATTTCGATACTCTACAGTCGTATTGTTGACCTCCTGCCACAGACTGTACATGGAGGAGCTGTGAGGGGCATCAACAGGCGCTTTCGATTGTATCGATACCGTCCCGGAGCTCTGTATAGGCCACATGTATGTCAACCGAATCACACTTGTCCTCCAACTTGTTTGACTTTATACCATCCCAGATTGATGGAGCATGGCCAGCCTCCGCACTCAATGAGACAACGACACCGCCATCCTACACATATGATTCAGATCCTACTGTGTACTCGCGATTAACTCTTCTTATTTATTTGAACGACGACTTTGAGGGTGGATGCACGACATACTTTTTACCATCTTCAAACCAAGGTGTCCTGGAAGCTCGACCTATCAAACCTCGAACAGGGACCGTCGCGGTTTTTCCTCACGGTGCAGCCAAGGGAAGCTTATTACATGAGGTATGATTCTGTGTGTACGACGAATCAACGCCTTCTGACATGATTGTCCTTCACAGGGCAGCGGGGTCAAGGTAGGAGCAAAATATGTAATTCGTACCGAAATTCTTTATGAGGTCGACAAGAGTGAAAGAGTGGATGCGTCAGTGAAAGAATAGGTTTTTCGTATAGTATTACCAGAAACTCATCTTACTTGTAGGCTTTATTAGTCTTCTTTGCTTGACCCGCTATTAAATGTATGTAGCTTGTTAATTTAAAATTACATATAGAACATCGTTGCGAAGGTCCAAAATTAAATACACGACCACGTGGGTACGATAACACCATTCATACTCGGCATGAGAATCGTTGAGGTCATGAACTTCTTCCCCTGGAATGACAGGCAGAAACGGGTATATATTCCGTAGCGTTGTCAGCTACTGAAGCATACGCCTCTTCACTCGTTGACTCCCCACCATCGCGTTCAACATGCCCTGGAATGTCATTAAGCTCAATGATGGTGAGTAAGAGAAAGCCGTGTACATACCCACTTAGTGTGTTGTACATACTGACTCTCGGACTGTTCTGCAGGACACACTATTCCAAGCATCGCGTAGGTGTTAAAACATCAACTTCAACATAACATGCAACTTGACCTTCGCTTTTTGTGCAGATTCGGAACTTGGAAATTAGGAAATGGGCAAGGGCCGACTGATCAAGTAGACCAGGCCCTTTCTGTAGGTTTCGCGCACATAGGTATTGTCAAATGACCGACTTTTAGTTGCAAACTCACTACCGGAATTGTTTCTCAGACACGGCGCAGGCCTATAGAAATGAAGCGGAGGCCGGCATCGCAATTCGCGAGAGTGGACTGTCTCGCAAGGACATATTTATCACTACTAAATACTCTGGATTGGATGGATTGGATATCCCTACGTCAATCCACAACAGCTTGAAGAATGTGAGTTGCTAGAGTTGCTACGTCCCTTGGCATCCGATATAACAGCTCACTGAAATTCATTCTGTAGCTCGGAGTCACTTATGTCGACCTATACCTCATTCATCATCCTCGTCTGGCTGTTCCGGACATTCCGACAGTTTGGAAGCAACTGGAAGATCTCAAAGAGCAGGGATTGGTAAAGTATGTCAATACGACCCCTTCATGATCATCATTTGTTTTGTTTTCTCATATAAACGATATGCAGGAGTATCGGTGTCAGCAACTTCGGTGTTGCAGAGCTCGAAATCCTCATTGCCTCGGCCAAAATAAAGCCCGCTGCGAACCAAGTGCGTCTCGAGCTTCATACACCCAGTGCTATATCGAACTTATATTCACCAGATCCTGTTGCACCCCTATGTCTTCGCCAGGCAGGCACCCATCATCGAATACGGTGCCAAACATGGCATCGTGACCGAAGCTTACAGCGCTCTCATGTACGTGGGTTCACGGACAAGTTGCCTGTCTAACGGGAATCCGCACCAGTCCCATCACAACTAATCCTGGTGGACCTCTCGATGAGCCACTTTACGGAATCGCGAAGAGGCTTGAAGCAACAGCCGACCAGGTACTTCTGGCATGGGTGAAATCCAAAGGAGCTATCGCTGTCACGTAGGTCTCGTCGATTGCATCTTCAGTGATCTTCTTAAAGGTCTCGCAGTACGAGCTCAAAGAAGTACCGACTCGAGGGATATCTTCGGGCAGGTGATATCCGTATGTGAACGCCTTGTGCGACAGTCAACGGTGTTCTTAATTATATGCTACAGAGCTCACTTCAGACGATATTTCCGCCCTCGATAAAGCTGGCGCGAAAGGGACAAGACGTCTCACTGCGAAGATCTATGTTCACAGATTGGTGATTGTGGCGCTTACTGGTGCTCTTGCACTCGGAGTATGCAGTTACATGGGAATCGATATTCTGTAAAACGACTGGTATATTCAAATCACACTGAATCGTAAAAGTCATGAGTATAGTAAAATGAATGAAAATTGCGTTCAAGTAACTAGAATAGGATAAGAGACGAGGCAGGACTTCGGTAGGCCAGCGGAACGCTCGCCACGCATGAGAATGTGGATGCGCAAGTAGTGGTGGGGAATAGGCGCCGGATGTAGCAGCACTTCGTCCGCGAACGGACCTAAACGCGCGGTTTCTTCCGGCTGTTCTGACGAGCAGAATTGGTGGGGGAGTCGGGAATTGGTCCTGGCGAGGATGTAGAGCGAATGGATTTTTCGGGGGTGCTAACGGATGAGCCTTGGCCTGGCTCCTCAATTGATTGGCTGAACATAGTAAGAGCACGCCCATAGTGGGTGATCCGTCGGTTGATCTCCTTCTTGTAAGCGTCGCTCTCGTCGGTGCCATTGAATGCCGCGTCATTCACGTATTCCATCTTGGTACGTTCCAGGATGTCGATGACAAAGTCATGAATATGAAAGTACTCAAAAGCTCGATATTGGTACGCCAGAATCAGGGTGTGCCACCATCGCAAGACCATCGATTCCAAGGGTTTGAAGTAGCTGTGAAAAAAGGGAACGATATCCGTGTCCATTTTTCCCGGTGTGGTAAGCAGTTTCTCTCTTTCCTGCTGTATAGTTGCCGCGTCAGCATCAAACAACTTGTAAACAAGGTCGCGAAGATCGGCGGCGCCTGGTGTGCTGTTGTCTGGACGAAGCTCGTCTCGAAACATATTCATCCCTGGACCTTTGCGAGTGAGGCAGATATTGATCACAACCCAACCAAAAGAATCCAAGTCATGAACAGAATCGTGAAAGAAGGAAGGGACAGATACGTCATTGCCTCTATATGCCCAGTAACTGTTGTGGATCACGTTGGAAAGAACCTCATAGCTCATGAATGGCAGAGTGCCCTACAGGACTTTAGAACAAAGCGCGACAGTATGCTGAGAAAGACGTACACTCCGAAAGCTAAGCTGAGCCAAACGATCACTGAAATCACTGATATCAATGTCCTGGAATGATGTAAACGGTGTCAGTGATTGACAATGACACATATAAAGCTACATACCTCCTTGTCCCACCCCAAATCTGCACAAGAGTACTTTGCACCGTCAGCCAGTTTGAGTCCGAAGTAATTTTCCCGTGTTTTGATAGCAAGGGCGATGTAGAGTGATGCGTGAGCAAGATTGTCCTCTCCAGTGACGGCTACGGCTGCCTTGACCACGTCCATCCCAACGCGGTCCCTGAGATTCCGAGGTAGATTGCCCAGGACAGAGCTCACATTTTGATCTGGTATCGAAAAATTTACAAGGGTGGTCTTCTTTTTCTTCCGGGACAATTTCGCGCGGTCCAAGTCGATGAGACGACCAATTCCTGGCTTGGCCCAACCATCTTTGCCAGGAATGATGATCATGTTACCGTGACTGATGTCCCGATGCAGAACACCTTTCGCATTGAACTTCTTATGATCTGGCAGTAGCGATAAGGTGAGAGCCGGGATCTAAAAGAGATGTCTCACCATGAATGCAGTCTTCGGTAACAGAAACCAGCTCCAATAAACAGCAGAAGTGTTTGACAGATGGACCAGGGTCCTTCATGAGAAGTTGCGTATGGACACGAGGAATGAAACCTCCCAGATTCGATGGCTGTTTGACACTGTGAGGCCGGGCAGTTGTGTTGATAGGAAGATAATGTTCAGCGTCATCATCTGACTCTCTTCGCTCTTCTGGATCTCTTCGCTGTCGCTTTGCGCCCGTCTGTTCTCTCTTTGCATCAATTTGGTCCCAGGAGGCAATATTGACCGCCAGGCCCTGGCGAATGAACTCGCAAGTAGAATCCACTTCACCGCCAATGGTGATATCCCCGCTGTAGTCCAATCGTTCTTCCACGACGTCCAGGAGCTGGTAGAACTTCTCTTCCGGAAGGAGTCTCTCAAGGGTAACCTTGTCAGTTGCCTCGCCCTCGCGTGGAGGTAGGGCGATACTTGGACCGAGGGAAGCTGAAGTTTTAGGCATCACATCCTCCAATAGGTCTGCGGGCCTCCAGTATCGTTTAAGTACATAGACCTGGCACTCGATATTAGTGAGGCTCGAGCTAAGAGAATATTATACTGACATTTTTTGGCCGAGGAAGTTCACAGTATTTGACCACCTCCCAAACCACTGTAGCCCGCCCAGACATGACTTCTGCCCATGCCAGAGATATTCCACGAGCCGTCAAGACTTTCTCGACCGATCCATTCTTCAAAGGGAGGTCAATGAGCCAATGCGTTCGATAAGGGCTTTTGCTCAAGTCCTCGGGACTGAGGACATAAGAAGGAACGATCCGACCATCCTCTGGTAAGTACACCTTCATTCCCGGGTCCCAACCTAGTTCATGTGGCTTTAAGATAGAAAAGCTAGCAATGACGCGAATGAGGTCTAAAGGGTGCTGAATGAAATTCAATAGTCAATAAAACACGATGTGCATTCCGCGACAATAAGTTACGGACCTGGTGTATGCTGAACGAAATGTCAGTAAAAAGGACGCCCGACCGATCACATAAGCAGACACTCAGACGGTCAAAGCATAGCAAGAGCCCCAACACAAAACGACGGTCAACCTGTTCACAAAGCATCCGCCGCATATAGACGAGAATTTGACGAAAGGCTTCGGTTACTGAAGTATCCTTCCGTTTGAGCTCGATGACCGTGTGGATATGTTGCCACCAGACGTGGTGCATCTGCAACTTGATTGGGAAGTCAATGAGTGCGCAAGAAGGAATGTATTGCCCGCATACCAGCTTCTCTTTGGGGGATAACTGGGGCTTAGCTTTTGCCTTCGATGTTGCTTCAGTCGAACCGCCTTGGTCAGATGGTGGTAAGTCAGAGAGAGTTGGGCGCTCCGAGGCGAGGATCTGATCATCTAGATGTTCCATTTCCTCCGGGATCCTAACAAAGATCAAGTCGGGTCGAATTTTCGCGGAATCTCGGGTCTTCGATTTCGGCGCTTTCGAATGTCGATCAACCCAAATGCCATTGATTGTCTCCTCGTTTACTTCCTGACCAGAAGCATCGTTGGATAAATTTGAACCACTTGGTGTAGGCGGATTAAATGGCGGATGTGACAAGTCGTTGTTCGGGGTGGCTTTCGAGACGGCATCACGAATGGCGTTAGCTATCCGAGTGAGTGGTATATAATGCTTGTCTTCAAGTTCCTTGTTGGACTCTGGAAGACCCTGCCAGCGGCCGTCCTTATAAAAGCCAGATTGCCGAAGTTCGTGAAACACTCTGTTGACCGTCGTGCTTGGTACAGGAAAGATCCTTTTTATGAATGACTGGGTATCGGCTGAGTAGAGATGACCTTTGACATCCTTCTCAACGGCTTGGGAGTTATCACGAGCCAAGTCCATGGTGCGGAAGAGGTGGCTAGACTGTACCGTCTTGATTGGCGTGTCGTGACTAGTACTAACAAGACTTAGATAGGATGCAGACATGGTGAGAGAGGGCTATATACGAGCGAGACAGGACTACCTACCTTTATATTGTTTGACAAGTCAAAGCGACGAGCTCATACACGTTTCGGAGGATGGCCATTTGGTGACCATTGAGTCAATCACTGTCAATGCACTGTTCAACCTTGTTGAAGTTCAACTTCGTGAACCTAGTATGTCACAATCATGTCACGCGTTCGATCTCCTTGAAGGTCCTGGTCCCCATATGGATCCTTGCCGCATTAGGCTTGCATGCGCCAGTTGCATTCATTGTTTACCAGTTGTCCGAGCCTCTTTCATATGGCAAGAACCAGACACAATTTTAGAATACGCTACGAAATCACGAAGCCACAGCTTTTGTTAGTATATCTTCAGTAAGGCATGGCGCACTGGCTTGGATTTGAAGTGCCATCTCATGGAAGAGAGACTAGCTAAAATCTGCATTTTGCCAATAGGGACAATGCAATCCAGTGGTCATGAGGGTCCTATTTTCCTCAAGTCAAACTCATGTAAATGAGCCCCTGGGGACTCACTGCGGGGAAGCCAACCTTTCCACAGAAGATAAAGTCATTGAAAAGAGGCAGAAAAGGGTCATATCCATGGCAACCATACCTTTTCCATGCCTTTCGACACTTTTTTTCAGACTTTTCCATGACAAAAAAGGATGCCTTCCCTGCAGTGACTAAGTCAAGCCTTGGAAATTGGCCAGTAAGTTCCTGAACAACTCACACAAAGGGGATGGAGATGCGAAGCCATTTTCCCCATAGGTCCAGAACAATGGCCAGGGCACGACAAGAATGGCGCATGATCATGAACCACTGGGACGGGTGGACAATGGGGACGTTGGCAGATCAGAACTCTCTGGAGTATGCATATGTGTGCCAGATGTGCACAATTACTTGGCGATCAGTATTTTGTAGCGTAAGAAAACTGACATATCCAAATCACACTGTATCAAGAACGTTGTGAAAATAGGGAAATGAATAAAAACTTGATGGCAGACGAGGTAAGTCTTCTGGAATGGGTCCTGGCGAGGATGTAGGACATGAACGGATTTTCCGAGGGTGCTAACGGACGAGCCTTGGCCCAGCATGACTCCTCAATTGGTTCAATCTGAATGGTGATGGGCCCAAAAGCAAAAGCTGAGATGTAGTGACACAATACCGATGACGGTTCACATTTTGATATGGCGAGGAATAGAAGGCAGTCCGTAGCGGTGAAGCTTCGGAGAGTCAAGCACAAAGAGAATGCCACAAGGTTTGTCTTCAACGAGAGTCTCAATTTGAGAGTCAGTTCTCGGTGAAGCACGTATTCTGCAAGAACCCCGGTTCGCACATTGAATGCTGGATGTATTAACATGCTGACATTTTCTGTGCAGAATCAGCGGGGATACCTCTCCCAAGAATAACTACACACATCCCAGCGACCATTGTCCGAGTCCACGCAGCACAAGTTAGAGGGAAAATCAAGGTTTTTCGTCGTGCTCCAAGCCCTGCACCCCATAAATACCCCTCCCACTCAAGTACAGCCTATCCGGCTTCCCCACCATCCCACTCTCATCAAACAACGCCACTGCGTCCCCCATACGCCCACTTTCTGCCCCATTCTCTTTCACTGACTGAGCCGAAGGAAAGAGCATCGCGACAAGCGCCATGGGGTTCGACAGCCGGAGCTGTGCAGATTCCACCTCTGGCGCGAGGTTCGCCTTCCTGCTGCTGCTGAACCCGACGATGGCCCATACAACAACGATGAGGACCAGCGCGGAATACAAGTATAGAGACGTGGCAAATGCGACAACAGGGAGCACAGGATATTGCCCCACGATCGCGGGTCCGATCTCTGCCTGATCGAGGGTCGGGGCGAACATGAAAGCGCGTCCGATGATGCCGATAGCCATTCTGGAGAGTTCCTGGTTTAGGCCGGCTTCAACGGAGGCGACGCTGGTGTCTGTTATGGCCTGGGCATATAAGTTGGAGGCCAGCCGCGAAGTTGCGAGTTGAAGCAGTAAGGGCGTCACAAGGGCGGCAGTCATGTTCCGATCAATGAGCTCTTCGCTCTCAATTATATACCGGTTGGAATCTCCACGTGCCAGGCGCCGCACCACGGCACGGAAATAGGCCAAGTCGCAAGTCGCATACATGTTGACCCACGGTACCGGATAGAAATCGACAGCACTGGAGGGGGGGTTGATTTTGGCTCCTATACGCAAAAGGGTTGACCAACGAAGGTGAAGACGAACTGGCACGGGGTTAGATGGGCGGTGCAAGCGCAGGGTGGTAAGATTGAATGCATGTCCGACTAGGGTGCCGTTGACATCGCCAAGAATAATGGATTCGTTGGGCCCACTGTTTATCTTCGCGTCAGCGAGGTTGAAAGGTAGCTCAGGAATGCCGATATTCGAGCAATTTCTACTCCAGACCGTAGGATCCGAGTCTGTTAACGCACACAGAGCGTTAATAGAACGGCATTGTGCACGGGCACCATATGTCACAGCTCGGAATTCAGTGGAAAGGCGGGTCTTACGACGTACGAGGATGCTGGCATCGTTTGCATCAGCCAGCGTCTTCAGCGCTACCGTGGACGAGTCGTTTGAGATAATCCGGAGGCCTTGTTTTATCAAAGTTACGGAGCCCCAACCGCCGGGGCCGATAAAGCACGGAGCGCCTTCAGAGTTCGAGAAATCGGAAAACGCTGTGCGGATCTTTTCGCAGTATGAGCTGTTGAACTCCAAGGAGTATGGCAAGGGTGATACAGGTGTTGTTATGTTGAAAATAGCTGCTTGTGTGGTGATATGTAACCAGAGATCAGAAGCTCTTCGAAAAATATCAGTAGACCGCTCGAGCAAATAAGTTCGCCCTGGCTCACCCAACGGCATGTGATAACAAATAACTGATCAATGCAACCAGCAGGCTGATCTGGAATACGTGAGGTGTCAAAGCTCTTCTTCTAGAACTTCTCAGGACATATCGTGTGGAATCGTACAGCGCGAATAAACTCTCGCCGCTTAACAGCCGAACCATCAGGCCATACCTAGAAAGCTTCAAGGTCAACCAAGTCATGGCTGGCAGGAATGATTGGTAGGCACTGACTGAAGTGGTGTAGGTAACGCGGTCTCTGGACCGCGGCCAATGACATTCACTGATAACCACTTCAGCGCAATGACGTAGGCAAGAAGCGTCATAACGAGAGGGTTCACGAAGGACACTAGGGAGGACTGAGTAGAAAGATAAGAGAAAATATCTTTTAAATCGTCAAGGAATCCAACGTACCGTGATAGACGATATTGTTAACCCACGAAGAGTGGCTTCGTTTGGGCTGTCCTGCTTGGTCCCCTCATTGACAAGCAGAAAACCATTCTTGTAATGGTACTCTGATCGATGAGCACTCAGCCAAGCGATAAAGAGTGTCCCGAAGCCGGCAGTTAGAAGGAAAGCGAACAGGGTGGGTAGAACAATTGTGAGCATGATTGATCTACGTGCATGAGTCGATTTCGTGGATATCGATGATGTCTCGGTATCATAGGAGGAGGATGTGGATATGGCATGGTACCTCACGTCCTCTCCAGCGGCATCGGAGGCGGGGGCTGGGGGAGACATCAATATGTAGCTTATTGATGGAAAGGTGAGGACTTACAGTGCTGTGTTCTTTATTGAGGATTGTGAGGACTGACTGTGCTGTGTTCTTTAAGGGTTGATGCATGATGATCGATGAGCTTTCACATGTACTTCGACCCAACGAGTAGTTTCAGTCATCATGGCAGGAAACAAGAGTCCATAAATCCGGACACGTCTCTTTAATTTCGATAAATGGTTCGTGATGAAGTTGACAACAATAGAAGGCCTATTGGAGTCGAAATTTCTAGATTTTCCAGCTAGAGTATGGGTGTACAGGCCTGTTCTAGCTTTCCAGTCTGAAGGGAAATTTCAAGTTGAAAGATTTTGAAACGTCGGCTAACGTCGGGCGCTCGAAGTTTGCTCTGGGGTCCTCAGGTCCGTTGATCCCATCATCGCGTAGGTGCACTTGCGGCAATGATGGGTCACCAGGCTGAATTTGCAGAATCTACGAAGTCCTTCGGCTTTGCGACTCATGATCATTTGTCATGCGCCTCGCGAGTCGCAACTGTACAGTGCATCGTTTCAAATATGTAGCACCCCTGCATCTTATCTTGAACTCTTTGCTTGTATGTTTACCCAGGGGAACCGGTGGCTGTATGTTGCTGTGCGTCACAAAATTCAATTCACCGACGCGTCGTGGCATCTCTCTTCTCAGCCACTATGCTTTGGACACACAATGCTGAGATTGGTTGGGTGTTACATCCTGATCTAATAAGGGAGAGGGTTCACAATCAGAGACGGTCAGCTCATCATGTAAGTATCGTCCGCTCATTCATACAGTACTTAAAATCAACGTGACCGAGATCGGCGAAGTCCGAAAGCACCAGAACCAAACACACCAAACAACACTCACATATTGAAACCCCGCAACCTTAATCTCTCCACCTATACAGTTATCAACAACAGCCGCCGCCATCGTCCTCGTCGCCCTCCGCATCCTCAAGACATCATGGGAAAAGGTATGCCAATTCTTAGCCTCATTTACATCATGACACACAATTTCTGACCCTACAATTAACTACAGTCCACGGCTCCCTCGCCCGCGCCGGCAAAGTCAAATCGCAGACCCCAAAAGTCGAGAAGCAGGAAAAGAAAAAGACTCCCAAGGGCCGTGCAAAGAAGAGGATTTTGTATAACCGTCGGTGCGTCCCTTTCTTGCTTGTCTTGTATTGAGATGAGGCTGATATGTGGTCTTTAGTTTCGTGAATGTGACGACACTGCCAGGAGGAAAACGCCGGATGTTAGTGCTTTTTTTATGTTTTTGCAAAGCAATCGCAACGACGGCTACCCGCGATATGGGCCTAACTCGCGATGTTGGTCCGACGCCCGTCAACATGATGATACACACCGAATATAGCATAGTTCACACTGAATCGCAACGTGTCGATAAACATGCATCTAAAGTCTTTCGCTCCTATCTGATCTCTTCCTCCTTTCTCTCCTTCCCCTCTACTTCCTCGCTATATTTTAACGATGCTGACGACCTTCACCCTTTCCAAATACAGGAACCCCAACCCCGAAAAGTAAAAGATCATCCGCCATCCGTTGTCCTCTTGCTAGGTCGTACTCGCGCCAGGGAGGACGTTTGTTGGTTCAGGACGTGGAAGAAGGAAGCTGGGTCTGGTTTCTGTATTCTTTCTCATTTCATTTTTTATGTTGGCCTTCTGCACTACCACACCACCACGTCCCGCATGCCATACATATATGCGCAATCCAAATCTACCATGCATATGATCCAGGCTCTCTTTCTGTGTGATTTTTTATTTTGTTTCAGAGAGCCTTTGCGTTCGTTATGCGTAAGTTGAATGTTACGTGTCGTGGTTCTCCGTTCAACGACAACGATTAGCCAGCTAATCGTTGTCTCGTCACTGGACTTTAACATTTGATTGTCGGTGCGTCCTCTGCTTGTTTTTCTTGTTGTGTTGGACCGTAGGCTAATTAGTCTGTGGGGGTACGTTTCTAGGTCTGTAAATGACACTGCTAGAGGGACGCGTACTATGTCAGTGCTGTTCTCTCTTTTCAATTTTGCTTCGTAGCTCTATTTTCTTCGGCCACGATAGAGATGGGGCCTTCCACCCGTCAACATGATGATACACACCGAATATAGCATAGTTCACACTGAATCGCAATGTGTCGATAAACATGCATCTTAAGTCTTTCGCTCCTATCTGATCTCCTTTCCTTTTCTTGTTTCTATCTTCCCATGATATACATATATGCTAACGACCTTAACACTCAGGACTCCCAACTCCAAAGAAATAAAAGGCCCCGTTCCCGTGCTAGACCGTGTATTGTTTCCGGCAGCAGGTAGATCTTGCTTGCCCGAGCGAGGACGTTTGTCGGTTGAAAAGACGATATGGGAGGAGGAAGCTGGGGGGTCTAGGTGCCTACTTTCTTCCTATTTCTTCATTCTCGTTTCCTTTTTGGTATTGCCCTCCACACCGTCACCACGTCCGCATATGCCACATGTTACAGTATATGCGCAGTCGTGCATATGTATATGGTCCATGTCCTCTTCTGTATTTTTTTTTTGGTTTGAGCGGGAAGTGTGGATATAGTTCACGCTGAATACAACGTGTTGATAAACATGCATCTAAAGTCTTTTGCTCTAGATGACGTGGAGGTGGAATATGGGGGTTTGCTGTCCGTCTTCATTCTCATTTATTTTCTTATATATCCCCTCCCGCACCACGACCAACACTATCACGTCCCGTATATGCTACATGCTGCACCTCTACGCGCAATTCAGATCTATCCGAGTCATGCATATGATTCAGGCCCTCTAACTGTAGGTATTATTCTTTTTGAAAGTTGAGTGACTCGTGAAGCGTAGGAGGGATGTTATGCATCGCGATCGAAGCGCTCAACTCTTGCAGTGAACAACGCGCCTGCCGATGCTGGCCAATCTTTGCCTCATTCCTGTCGAGTTTCGGCCAAGGTCGTTCGAATTCTCCATCACGATAGACGCATTGAAATGGCCACAAGAATATTTCATCGTCTATAGTTACGTAAGCAACATTTGTCTTCAACACATTCAACACCATTCTGTTCGTTAAACGCTGGTTCAAGGCGACGACGAGTACACGACGCATGACGATTAGCCGACGTCGATAAAAAGTCAGCCTACCTCAAATTCATCGAGTCAATATCTTGAAACTAAACAGAACTGAACTAACAGCTTTCCTTCAGCTCCATATCGAACTTAAACATGCCCTCGGACTTCGACGCCGACGCCGCCGAGTCCATCTCATCCGCGCTCGAGATCTCGGAGCGCGAAACGCAGTTTGTGCCGCAGGAAGACGACGACGACGTGCTATGGGAGGTGATCGAGATCACGGCGGAGAAGGGGAAACAATACAAGGTCCGCTGGGCGGGGGTCGACCCTGCAACGCGCAAGCCGTGGGCACAGAGCTGGGTGCCCAAGCGCGATTGTACGGATGACTTGGTGATGGAGTGGAAGCGCAAGGTGAAGAAGAAGAAAGAGGGCCGGAGGAAGAAGTGTGAGTGCTTTTTTCGGTTTAAATGACTTTGGACTTTGGTACTGATGTGGATGTACAGCGGGGAAAAAGGCGTCGACGAGTGTAAGGACACTACGGGGAGAGGCGGGTGCCAGGGGGTCCACGGTGTCGACATCGACGACGACGACGACGGCGAAGCGCGCCGCCGGAAGGTCGAGTGCCACTGTCCACCCACCCGGCGAAGAAGATCATCCCCGGACAAATGTACACGGGAAACGCACGCATAGCCTCGCGATGTCGGCTGTGCCAGACGAGATGCTGGAGATCGTGACGATGGAGGTCGCACGTCCGACGAAGAAGCGGCGACTTGGAGTCGAGGAGGACCCGATTGAGTCGAGCTATGAGGTAAGGCCGCTGGGGAAAGGCGGGAAAGTGCGTTTGGAAGAGGACGGCGACGACGATATCGAGATGCCCAAGGTAGACAAGGGGAAAGGTCGGGCGTACGAAGAAGAAGAAGAGGAGGAGGAGGAGGAGGAGGAGGAGGAGGAGGAAGACCAGCTCGTCTATACCCAACCCCCGACACCACCACTAGCAATCCGCGCTAAGCCTAAACCCACCGCGACCAAACGTGCATTACCAACACGCATGAACAGCTCCGCGTCCTTGACCCTTCAACACAAGACCACCGCCACCAAACGCGCGTCGTCCACCTCCAGCCGACCCGCCATGTCTGCGAAGCGGAAGTTACCCCCAGCCTCGACGGATATACCTAAACGACGGCGTTCCTCAGACGATGAGGGGCCCGTCTCCGTTTCCCCGCGACTGTCCCCGGGTGCGATTGCGCGCCTAGAGGAGTTTGATCGGTGGATGGAGGTGGATGAGGAGGTAGGCCCTGCTGTTCAGGTACACTCACCTGAACCTGAACACACAGACGTGTTCCCGAAAACGAAGCCCGTCTCGGTGAGGTCAGTCAACGGCCGTACTACGAATGGGAACGATTCATATAGGCAGGGCATCGTTCCTGAGACGGAGACGCAGTCATCTACGAATAATACACAGTCGCAACCACTGCAACCACAATCACCCGAAGCATCCATCCGCCTTCCTCCTGGTCCCCCACCGCGCATAACAGTCGAACCTGCACCCGCACCCGAATCCCTACCCAGCGCCGCACTCAAACAAGAAACGTCCCCCACCCTACCATCCGCACCTCCACTACCACCGACTCTGCCAGCCGCACGCACTCCCCTCCGCGCGTCCGCGTCGCTTATATCAAAGATGAAGCCGCGCACGCCTGGGTCAAGCATCTCCGTCTCCTTGTCGGTGGAGCACCTGTATGAGAGCGAGTATTATCCCGAGCCTCTAGATTTGGTGCCGGAGGAACGGGAGGGTGAGCGTGAGGGCGGTGATACCGATGTTGAAGACGAGCGGGATGTGATTACTGCCCCACCCATGAACGGAAAGGATAAGCCCATCGAAAAACCCTCGAAATCTAAACCCGCCAAACCCCTGCGCCCCATCCCCCAGCTCTCCCCGTCGCAGTTTACGCCTCACCTCCCATCTGTACCCGTTCCCCCCGTGTCCTCCATCACCAACGCGAATGATGAGGAGTTGGACGGGCTGATGAGCTCGATTGAGCAGTTTAGCTCGCCGGAGAAGGGAGGTTTGCGAGGGAAAAGGAAGCGGAGGAGGCAAAGGAGCTCTGTGGATGAGAAGGAGATGGAGACAGAGAGCGGAAAGGAGAGACCGGAGGAGGGGAGAGGGAGCGGCAGCGAGCGCGAAAACGCCGCGAATGATGAAAAACCGCCTGCAGACGTGTCAATTACAGATGAAGACGATAGCATGGAACTGGAAATCGTCGTGCGCGAGCGCGGGGAACAGCTCGCGGAGGTCGCACGGCAGGAACGGGAACGGATGAAAGAGGCCCTGGTGGGTGGGGTGAAACGGAAGAAGACGCTGTCGGAGTTGTTGGCTGGTGCGAGGGGTGATGGGAAGGGGAGGGGGAGGGGGAGGGGGAGAGGGAGGGGTCGTGTGGATACGGTGTTGGAGAAAGAGAAGGGGCCGGTGGGCCTATTTGGACGGTTGCGGGGGTTCATGTCAGTGCAGCGCGAGTTTTTGCATGCGGAGACGGAGGCGTTACGTCAGGAGGAGGAGGAGTCGACGCAGGATTTGATGATGGAGGCGCGGGGTGTGGGTGGGGATGGGGGTCAGAGGGAGATGGGGGAAGTGGATGTTGAGATGGGGTGGGATGGGCCGCCACCCGAAGAAGCAGAAAGGCGTGAAGGGGGTGAGTCTCATGCAGTTGTGGAGCTGGAGAAGGAGGTGGATATTGAAGTATGCATAATAGTCGTTCTTTGCTTGGTGGAATATGCTGATGATTCACATAAAATTCAGATTCCTCATGCTGAACCACAACAACAGCCCCACCCCCAGCCAGAGGAAGTCAAGCCCAAGTCTTCCCGCTCTCGGTCGAAATCCAAGTCTAGTACTGGACGTGCACGGTCCGAGCACGACCTTGTGCTCCCGCCTACCGCTTCCACCCCTACCCCCACTGTCTCGACGAGGCGGAATACCCCCGAGCCTGATGTCAGTTTCTGTATATTTCTCCATTGAGTAAAAAGTTGACTGTTTGTTGTGCAGGTGACACCACCCAAAGACGGACCAGAGCTGGGTGCGGCGATGACGCTGCTGAATGTCAAGTCACAGGAGATATCAAGGCTGGATGGATTGCTTGTCGCGGAGCAGGCCAAGACTGCGGCGTTGGCGCAGGCGCTTGAGACGCTCACGGCTGCGTTGGACGCTGCCAAGAGCTCTTCTCTTGCCAGTGAAACAGAGCTGGCGCATGTGAAGGCTGCGTGGGATGCGGCCAAGACGACGACTATACCTCGTGCCCGGGAAACCGAGCTCGAGCTCGAATTGACCGAAACGCGGGCTACGCATGACCAAGAGAAGGCTGCGTGGGATGAGGAACGCACAGCGCTCATGGCAAAGGTCACGGCGCTGACGCAGCGCAAGGACGGGGCGGAGAAGGATCTAGAGTTTTTCAGGGAGCAATATGGGAAGGCGTCGGCGTTTGTGTCGTCTGTGCGGGAGGAAAACACAGAGTTGGAGGAACGAGCAAAGATCGCGGCGGACCAGGCGAAGACGGGTGTCGAGCTGGTGAGGGCGACGTTCCAGGCGCGAGTCAAGGCGCTGGAGGACGATGCGAAGACGTGGAAAAAGCTTGCGATGTTCGTGATGGACAAAGACGTGCGCACGAACGATGAGGTGAGGAGGCGCGCGGCTGAGCAGCCGGAGTTGTTGTCGCAGTGTGAAGAGCTGGCGGCGAGGTGTGATGAGTTGGAGGATGAGAACAGGGCGTTAGGGGCAAGGGTGGAGGGGTTGCAGGATGATTTGGAAGGGAGAGAGGGGTACGGTAGGGAGGTGGAGGGAGAGGTGGAGGAATGGAAGAGGGAGACGGTGAGGTTGAATTTGGAGCTAAGTGAGGTGAAGGCAAGATTTGATAGGATGGAGAAGAGTGTGCAGGAGGAGGAGAGGGAGAGGAAGGAGGAGGGGGAGATGGTGTATCGGTGTCAGTGGAGAATGGAGGGCGCAGAGGAGGCTTGTGAGGGGCTCTTCGGGAACGTGGAGGTTGGTGGTTTGGGGGCTTTTTGTGATGGGAACTTGGTGAACTGACTTTTTTTGTTGCAGGATTTGCAGGCACATATGTATACTGGAGGACATTTGCATGCTTGATTATCTTTGTTCAGTGTATTTATTGTTTTGCTCTCGGGTTGTTCTGTTTGTACAGGTAATTGGTATTTCGGTGGCGCATACAATTGACCGCTCATCTCAATCGGACACTCTGTTGTGGTTTGAACATTATATGGTGTACTGGTATGTTGTTCTTAAACATGCTGCTGTTGTGATTTTCTGGTTCTGAACGTCTATTTGCCTTGACTCGCTTCCGAAATAATCCTAAAGAGGCGATTTTGATAATGTGTCAAGTACTTGAGGTATCATCCATCTAATCGCTTCTCGTCAAACCATAACTCAGCTTCATTACTTTCGGGTGGCTCCCAATACCTGCTACTCGAAGCAGTCAGGAGACGCATTTCAATGTTTAAAGAGCAAAGCCATACCTTAGGACATCTTCGGCCCAGGACGGCATCCAGGGCTGCGGTTCCGGCCCCATAGTCTGTCCTAACTCTATTCTACCATCTTGGGGAATACTATTGCGTATCCGATAACCTTGCTCTCTAGCAAGACCAGCTATTGACATCGTCCGCGAACGGATTTCCCCTAGGCTGTCTGACAGGTCCCCGTGTAGATCTTCCACAGACTGATATCGGGCAAGGCGGTTGGCACAGCACCGCTTGATAATGTCAACGAAAAGCGGGGGAGTCTTGGCCGCGATATACGTACACGGCCCAACTGAAGGATGACGTTCTAAAAAGAGCTCTGCGAAAGCCTTACCCAGTGCAAATACAGTTTCAGCGGCTGGGGTTTCGCTTAACTGATCGAATCGCGTCACCAACCCAATAACTTTGAGTCCCCTTGCTGTTAAAAGGATATTGTCTCTGGTGAGGTTTGTGAGTTGTACTCCAGATCGCTCAATGTCTAAAACTGCATCCAACAGCTTCACGGCCAGGAATTCTTTCTCCCTGACAATCCATTCCCCACCAATCCACCAGCGTGACCAAGCCCCAGCGAACGGGAGGAGGAAACCAGAAATTCGGGACGAACTTTCAATGCGAAAGGTCTTAGGATCTATGTGATATTCGTTAACGCGGACAAGTCCCTCGAGGCGGAGTACGTGGGGTGAACTGTGGAGCCGAACATAGTGATCTAGCTCATCTTGCAGATCCCGGGGATCTTTATCGAAATACTTATAGACCAAGCGCACCCCGTTAAGCTCAACTAGTCGAAGAGTCTGACCGTGGAATATTAGAAGATCGCGGTAAAGAAAGCGTCCATCGTCCTCGTCCATGATTTGGAGCTTGAGATTATCAGGTACCTTCAGGCTAGCTTTGGCCGGACGTGGAGGAGGTGGTGCTGGAAACGTGTCATACTGTGATATGGTGTTATCGTCGGCAATATAAACACCTACGAATCCATCTTTGATGGCAGTCTCGACAGCCAGATGGAAGATTTTGCTATCCGGAAGGCGCTTATAGCATCGGAGTAGGGGTGTGCAGACACAGATAGCTGTTTCTTGGGCGGAGGCAATCCAGTATGCCTTGAGTCTTTCACCATTAGCGCCACAGTGATGATCCTGTGAACATATGCAAGCGAGCAATTTAGTGGAGGCTGGAACCTCCTCGTCTTGAGTGTCTGTGATGGGCTCCTTGTCTGACCAAAGTTCAGCTTCATAGCACTCGGGTGTTACAAACCACCGCCTACACTAGGAAGTTAGCGGCGTTAAAGAGGTCGATAACGAAGCTTACTTGTGACTTTCTCGGGCGAAATGAGGTAACCACCATGTGAGGTGGCCGTATTCGTTGCGCGTCTGGCCTAAATGTGACTCTTCCCAAGATCTTGCGTCATTCTGAATTCGGAGCCACCTGGCATTTACCAATCCGGACAAGGTTATACCCTTCGTATGGGCTTGTTGGCGGATTGGGTCCAGGAGGGGAGCAGTGGCATACCAAAGATGCTCGACTGAACAGAATTCCTGACTATGACCGGTGCAGCATCGTTTGATGATGTCTACGAAGGGAGTGGGCGTACTGGAGGCGATGTACGTCTTACCCAAGTAGGACGGATGCTTTTCTAAGAAGAGCTCTGCGAACACCCTTCCTAAACCGTAAGGGGTTGCACCAGCACTGGCCTCTGTGATGAAAGCATGTCTGTCGTTGTAGCCATGTGTGTATGACGTAGACGACAGGTCGATTATTTTGAGGCCATCCAATGCCAAAAGAATGTTGTCTCTTTTGAGGTCGCTGAGATGTACTCCCCGACGTTCCAAGTCCAGGACACCATCCAGCAATGTGACGCCCAAAGACTCTTTCTCCTCCACAGACCATTCTCCTCCAATTAGCCAAGTCGACAGGACACCGAGAAAGGGAAGGAGAAATCCGGTAACTCTATCCTGAGTTCGGATTCGCATGGTTTCTGGTTCCACATAGCGCCTTGGAGAGCGAACTATCCCTTGGAGGGGAAGGATGTATGGCGAATCCTGAGCTTGAAAGTAATTATCAAGTTCCTCTTGCAGATTTCGAACATTACGATATTTGGATATTTGCTTCATAACAAGAAGCTGTCCGTCAAGTTCGATCACCTTAACTCTGCGACTGTGGAACTTATACACGTCCAACTGCACAAAGGTGTTCGCGTCATAGAAAGGCAATTGTACGTGGGTTGGCAAGCTTAAACCAGGAACTGGCTCCGGGGGGGTTGGAATTGCGTCGAAGCTCGCCACATTTTGATCGTCGTCGATGTACACTCCTATCGATCCATCACGAAGGGCGAGTTGTATAGCGTCAGCAAAGATTTTGCTGCGTGGAAGTGCGTCCTCTTGTGTGCAGCTGACGAACCGTGTGCAAATGCAGATCGCAGTATCTCGAGTCGTAACCTCAACCCAGAAAGTGATGGTGCCAACACCTTTGAGAGTGTTGGGCCCGGAGGCTGTGGTGCAGCTGATCACCACAAAGTCGATAGGAAAAGTGGAAGGTAATGTTTGATTGTTCGGCATGTCAAACCGACGATGAACCACAAACTAGAGGATGTCGAATAAAATTTAAATTACGACTGCAGTCGGGAGCTCTTTACTTGCTCAAGTTATGTCGGTGGGACTGAAATTTCAATCGTGGAATATTTCTAGTCACCTAAGAAAAAGTAATCATCAGAAATATCTATCGAGTCCTTTGCTTGAGCACTTATATGTAGAAGGAACTGTCACTAACCTAAGTATTAGTCGCAATGCGCACCTTGAATAGTGAGAGAAACGTGAAAGTTGATGCAGGTCGATGCCAAACTTTAGCGCCAAATTGACTTGGCACGAGGTCATGCGATGAACTGCGGATTTCGGTATGAATTACGTAGACTCGCGACCAGTCCTTACGCAGTGCACATCTATTTTTGGTGCATCAGACAAACAATGCCAACTACTTCCAAAAAAGGCGGCGGAGAAAGAGCGGAGAGCGAAAGACAAGTACACTGCGTAAGGACTGGTCCAAACGAAGCAGTTTTAGTAAGGTCCCCCCCTGCGTGACGCCGACTTGGAAAAAATTCGACGTTTGGGCACCAAAATTTCGCCCTCTCAGCGATATCGTCAGTCGCATTTTTAGGACGATTTGATCCAGAATATGTAGGTGTGAAAAAAGCGATTTTTTCAACATTTTCGAGTTCATGATTGCGGCATGCCATCAAGACTATGTATAGGAGTGGGGTCAGATGAAATGCTGCCTTTCTCACTCTTCTACGCTGACTGATCATATTGCTCACAAGTTATTAGGAATTAAAACATATTATATTCACTCTTCACAACAGGTTAGCACAATGAACAAAGTGATTCTAATTTTAAAGAGCATCCGTCTCATACAGCCAGATCCAGCACCCTGCGTATCCATCTCAAACCCCCATAGCACCCCATTAGGTACAAAAGTACTCACCTTCAGACATCAAGTTGCCTCCACCAGAATAGATTCCACGCGTGTGAGGATGCTGGCACCATGCAATGTTTTGTGCTGGGGCATCTTGCGCTCGTACTGCAGCCGTGGCATACTGTGGTCCACTTAACATGGTTCGCTGAAGGTACCTATCCCGTCATGTTGTAGGATTTACGGCAGCCCACAACGATGAGGTGACGGCATGTGTGTCGGCTACAACAAGGCCCAGGTTGGGGGTTTGGGACTGGATTGCATCTTGCGCAAACTACTCAATTTAGACTGATCAAAACTCATTGTGGATGATAGGAGGATATTTTTACTCACCAGACACAACAAGGTTTCCGAGTGAAGCACCTAACTTGAGCTATTCCGCAAGCTGAGGCAGAACACCCACCTTTATAGAGTCCTTGAGCATCAGCCATTACAGTTCCAGTGAAACACACAAGCACAGATAATGTCTTAAGCATTATAGCAGATTTCCAAAGCAGTCTGAGGCCCAACAAGCGTGAGAAGAGCAAGGAGGAGAGAAGAAGCAGGAAACGATGAGGGAGAGAGATCGAAATTTCACCAAGTCCCGCGTGACAAAGCGTGACTCTCCAAAAATCGCGTCGTTTGGACCAGCCGTTTCACAACGTAGCTTGCGGAGTCTGAAACGGCTGGTCACGAGCCTATGAATTACGTGCTTTGCTCCTATTATGACCCCACTTCCCTGTGAAGGACAATCATGTCAGGACTCAGATGGCATTAATTTTCCATGCACACAAAAGCTGTGCGGCAGGTTCATCGTCCAGCCAGTCCGTACATTCCAGAGTGCTCAAGATGTAAATTCAAGAGAAATCTCTCTGTGAGGCTTCGATTAAGACACAACTCGGTATCTGAAAATGCCTAAGCGGCAAGTGCTTCGAGCGACAAGAATCAACAAATAAGAAAAGTGTCACCAGCACAATTCCTTGCTAGCCAGAGGAGAGAAGGGGGAGTTCGACGTCGGACAGATGCAGGGAGAGATATGAGTTAAAGGTGAAAATTTTCGTAAAGGGATGCTATCAATATAAGATAATGTATGGACGTGAAAGCAAGACAAAATGCAAGATGAGTGGAAGATGCCAGGGAATAAGACAGATTATTGAGCAGTAACGTAAAGCCAAGAAAATCAAGGTGATGGACCCACAAGAGACGACGAGGAGAAACCTCAGTATTCAGTCGGACAGTCGTCTGCAGGGGCTCCGCCCGTTCGCATCCCCAAGCCCCGCCCACGCCCATGCACCAGATCCATATCCACTCCGCCTCTTCCACATTACATCTTCGTCCAGCTCCTCTGTCTCCCTCTCCTCCTCGTCACTAGCATACCATTCCGAGTCGAACCCCAAACTCGTCATACTCTCATCTCCACTTCCACACCGCTCCGCCATTGCCCCCATGCTAAGCTCTGTCTCCTGCTCCAGCTCCTCGGTATCCAGACTGTGCCGCCGATCCTCAGAAATAACGACGTATGAGAAGCGCTCATGCCTGATGTGTGTCACCTCCTTCTTAGCATCCTTCTGCACCACTTTCTTCGCCTCCTTCGCCTTCGGCGAATGCGCAGGAGGTGGTGGTGCAGGCCGCGAAGCCTTAGGTGCAATAAAGGTCCTCCGAGCACGCTGTGATGATTCAAGCAAGATTGAATCGCGTGAGTTGGCGATGCGGTTACCGGGTTTTCGGCGGCGCAATGTAGGTGCTAGTGTGGGTGGCGGCAATAGGCACTTCTCATGGAGCTCAAAGCTCCTGGATGAGACTGGGGAGGATCCCGGGGTCGTGATGGGGCTTTCCGTAGTAGAGCTAGAATTTGACAGTGTAATTGTTGTGCCCAAATCATCGGAATCTGAATTCTGGGCAGGTGGAAACACCATCTCTAGAGGAACGTCTTCACCGAGCTTTCGTCGGAGCCTTTCCATCTTCATCCGGCGCTCGCTCGAGGCCGAAGGGATGTTGAATGTCGGAGAGCTCGGGGAGCTCTGTGGAGGTGACGGTGACGGTGACATGGAGGGCTGAAGTTCGTATTGGTAGCGCGCCGGCTGCGGGACTGGATATCCATCGATCGAGAAGGACCGACGATGAGTGAACACTGGAGCATCAGTCGTGATAGGAGAAGCGGGGATTGTTTCTAATGGGGAGGCGACTGCAAGCCGAAGCATTGGCGGTTTGTTCTTGCGATTTAAAGACCAGGGTTCAACCGAAGGTGATGAGTTGGAGGAACTCGAAGATGACATGGAGGATCGGCTAGATCGGCGGGAACCAGAATGGGAAAGTGCGGGGGAGCTTGAGGCTGAACTCTCGAAGGAGGCAGAGCTGCTGCTGATAGACGTCATGCTCGACTTGGAGGAAATCGAATCCATCGATGCTCGTTGATAGCTCTTCACCGACTGACGCTTGTCCAGTTCGTTCAACGGCAGACTGATATGGAGGGGTACTGCCGAAGGTATAAAATTCTCGTCACTTTTGGCATCGAATGGGTGGAACTCACCCATTGCGTCGATGTCCGTCGTATCGATGAGGTGGGGGGTAGTCCCGAATATCCGCCCAAGCTTCTTTGTCGACCGCATGAGCTGCATACGCTGCTGCGCCGTCAGCGAATTCCTAGTAGGCGGAGGGGCGGGAAACACGATTTTCGCGGGATGAGGTGAATCCATCATGTGCGACATGGTTCTTCAAATTAGGCTATAAAGCGGTTCGATAGGTGAAAGTAAATTGGACGTAGGCGATGATAAAGTCCAAGGATGAAGGAAAGAACGGTAGGCGATCGAGGAGCTCTCAGAGGTCCCCAATTGCTTTATCTCAAACCCACTGACCTTCGGTATACATAGCACCATAAACAAAAAGCCTGATACCTGCAATCAGGTGGTGCTTCCCTGTCCAGGCCTTAGACATGCTTTATTGTCTTGCGTCAGCGTGCTTCATTCCTGGTGGACCGAATCTAGTCGATTCTTATTGTCGAGAGCAAGCGTGAGACAGGAGAAACAATAAGGCAGAGCCGAGGAAGAGGTGTCATTGCCAAGCGATCGCGACACTGCCCAGGGTCACGTGCAATGAGGGGGGCGCCGACGCGTTGCTAATTAGCCAAAGTAGGTGCATAGGTGTAAGCTGCTATTATGATGGTACAGACTACTGCAGAGGTATGTAAGCATACAGATTAACACGAGAGGGAATATAAGGGTGGTGCACAAAAACTCATCTATCACAGCTATTACAGTAGCCCAAACATCCGTCCCATAACATCCTGCACACCCTCGATCCTGCCAATATCATGGTTCCCGCGCATGGTCTTCAACAGCGCGACTCTCCTATCACCACCATCAAACTCATCCAGCATGCCAAAGTTACGAATATTGGTTCGCGTAGCGAGGGCCGCACGCTGGTCGGCGCGGGCCGCTTGACGCGCTGTGATGGCGTCCCAGTCATGTGCATGCGTCAACAAATGGAGCGGCGTCATATGAGGCGAATCCGGTAGAGGAGGCAGGTACGGGTCGAGGAAGGCGTTGAAAATCACGGAGGAGTGTGCATGCTGAATATCCCAATCATCCTCTGCAATGGTGATTAGTTAGCACGAGAAAACAAATCAACGAAGACATACCGGCATGTGCGATCAGTACCGAGCATTTAATGTCCTGAATACAAGTTAGACTTCTGGAGATGCTGAGATCACATTTTACATACAGGTACGAGCGTCAAGGTGTCGAAATTATGGACCACGGACCAGGTAAGCACTCCTGCATATCAGTCAGCATTGGGAATGAAAATGAATCGAACAAATACATACGCGGAGCGAATGGAATCATTGCCAATGGTTTCAACAGCGGCAAGAAACCAAACAAATAATAGTGGTCCATCAACAAACGCACAGATGAGAACGGCTGTGAGACATGCTTTAAAATCCGCTCTTCTAGCGCGACAACTGGAAATGCAGCTCACCGACATTAACACCAGACCTCTCGGTTCAACGCCCTGCTTGCCCAGCTCAGCACTCAGCAATCCTGCGATCGCCGTCCCCAAACTATGCCCGACGATAAGGATGTCCTCGGGCTTTGCTCCCTGCGAGAGAAGATAGTCCCACCCGGCGCGTGCATCACGCGACACACCGTCAACAGTGGGATGACCCTCGCTGTCCCCGAACCCGCGGTAGTCTATGGCGAGAACATTCGCGTCAAGGCGCGACGTGAGGGCGGTGTAGACTGTGATGCGGAGAGAATGGGCACGCGTCCCAGTATTGCCGTGGAGGAACAGAATGGTGGGTTTGTGCGTAGTGGCAGTCTGGATCTCAGCGTATTTGTCTGTCGGAGACGTGGGAGGGGGAAACGGGATGTGCTCGTGGTAGAATGCGTCGGAGAACATGAACCACGCGCCAATGGTGATATTGTCCGAACTTTGAAGCTTTAGATTGACAGTTTTCCCAGCTATCCTTTAATTTCAGCATGCTCACAGGACGCGACGCGATATGGGGCTACAACTCACGAGCTAAGCCGTAATTCTCTGGATATTCAAACCCATCGTACCCAAAGAAATCAATTCGATGGGCATAGACAACACTAGAATCCATCAAGAGATGTTGATCAACGCGAAGTCATTTCAAGATATCTCGCGATTTACTCACTGGGTCTGAATGAAAGGCGTCATTGCAAGGAGAACGACGACGCCATAAAGGAGTCCAAGACCAAGAAGAATTAGGTGCGCTCGTAAGAGGAAAGATATCATAGGATGACCCTTCGCCATAATTACGGTCAGCGTCTGCGGTGGTCGTGGTGGTGAATAAAGAGAAACAAATTTACAGAAGCGCTTTGCTACTCGGTGCCACCATCCACTCACTACGAGCACGTCGCCAGTCATGTTTCAGTGGCCATATCTGTATTAGTTCGGACTTGGTTCGGACAGGGTTTACACTTCTTACAATTAATATGATGACGAAGAGTTTCAAAGACACTATTTCCAAGGTTGACGGTACGGCTTCCCGTTGTTGAAAGATCCTGACACATGATGAAATGCGGTGTGAGTTCATGGAGAAAGAAATACGAAGAACTTACATGACAGCACGCTGTTCAAGATACTAGGTCCAGCAAGAGTCGCCGTAGCTTTGTCGCCCTTCTGATCGTAACTTCGCAACTGGGATGGGTACTTATCTTAGGAAACATACTTAGTACTTATCCATTCCGACATTAGACCACCACAGAAATGCCGGAGGAACGGCGTTGACAGGCGGCGTCAAAATATACCTAGAAAACGCTAGCTGTGAGTATGGTAGTGTCAGGAGTAAGGATCAAAGTATATTTGCACGATATTCGAGCAAACCCTCTTTCAGACTGTCAAAAAGGCAGATGAAAAGCCATCTGCAAGAATATATTGAACAGATCACCTAATAAAACATACCAGGCAGTGCCCCTGGAACGAATTCGAGTATGTTCACGCCGAGCAGAATCGAAGGAACGGGAGGCGGGGATCACGAACAAGAACGCGGGTGGTAGAAACGTACACATAGCGATGGGAAGAACGACGAATGGAAACGCAGCACAAGAGATACACCTAATGTGATGTACAGATGCAACACAGTAGAGTACACACACAGGGAGGGAGGATACGCTAAATGATATAGAAAATCTGCCACGGGAACAATAAGGAATAAAAAATGGGGGGAAAAAGAAAGCAGATAGCGATAGCACGACGTGTTTTGTTCTCGAGACAAATTAAAAAAGGGAGGGGAAGAATCATTCAGTCGTCTGCGAGGTTGCGTTGGCCGACTTGAGACCGCGAAACCGGTAACGACGAGGAATATAGGGCTAATACGGTCGATAGTCGTCCGGACCTGGGTGATGAGATAAATCACAACGGAAGAGGTGGTGGATACAAAAAGGGAAATGGGCGGAAGACGGGCACGATGGACGACTTAAGCCTGGAGTATAATTTAGGGCGAGCAGGACGACACTTAAAACCGAGGGAACAAACCGTGACTGCCTCGGCCTCAGCCTCTTCTGCGGAGGCGGCATTGGCCTCAGCCTCCGGTTCTTCAGCGATCGTCTCGCCGATGTTGGCACTGCCAACTGCGGCTGGCTCCTGACCTTCAACAGTAGCCTAAAGACGTAAAGAGGAAGGGCCACGTTAGTGTGCTGAATGGAGCTGCAGCCATAGAAATAATGTGGGGAAATAAATTTCCTGGACCTGGAAATGGAACGCGAGGCAGAAAAAAAAAATTAGGTACGAACCTTGGAGGCAGGTTTCTTGGATCCCGCTCGGGAGGCAGGTTTAACAGAAGCAGCTCGAGATGCGGGCTTAGATGCGGGCTTTGCAGCAGCCTTAGAGGGGGGTTTTGCAGATGCTTTAGATGCAGGTTTGACATCTGCTTTGGAGGCAGGTTTAGCAGCAGCCTTCGAGGCAGGCTTAGCCGAAGCCTTGGATGCAGGCTTGGCCTGGAAGACACAGGGTAAATATCATGTCAGTTATGAGAAAAATTTGGCAAGACAAACCTTCTTCGCGGGAGGTTCTTCCTCGTCTGCGCCATTGGGTTCCTCAGGTGCCTTGCGCTTCCTGCCCCGGGGAGGCTTAGGCTTATCCTCATTGTCTTCGCCCTGCTCTACCTTCTCCTTGTCCGCTTTTTTTGCTCTGGGTTTGGCAGCTTTCTTAACTACAGGCGCTGGTTTGGGGATATCCTTAATGCGCGAAGAGCGACGGGGCTCGGCGGTCTCTGTTGAGCCCGCCGTAGTAGCTGTAGCTGCTTTCCTGGGCATAGTTATCGACGGATGTGGAAGAAAAAGACGGGGACGGATAGAAATGGTAGCGGAGGAGGAGAGACGCGTTGGGATTCCGGATCGATTCCAACCTAGGTTTGTTTACAAGACCCCAACAAACTTCTGTCACGTTGGTCGTGACCAATGCACGTGATGAAGTGCATCCACGCGTTTTGGAGCTTGGGGGGTTTGCTTTAAACAAGATGTTCTCGCTGTTCAGGCGCCAAATCGTTGAAAACTACGTTGAGGTCGTTTTGTAATAGATTCTATCGGGAATTTTTGAGTTGTGTGCTATGTCAAGTTCGCCCTACTGTCGCCAGTGTTTGCATTGGAGCATAACCGGTACCAATGTTCATCATTCAAGTAAATGTGCGTCATGCCTCAAGGCCTCATGAATCATTGATGTCTTACTTAATACCACTTCGTTCTTGGTACACAAGACCCGATTTATGGTTCAGCAGTAAAGCGCTTGCAGCAAACCCTTTTGAAACGGCCTTGCAGACACTTGTTAGCCATCCTCCTACTCTCGCAGCAAGTTGGGAGCCGACTCCAGTGGCAAAGTGAATTTTTTTTTAAGTCCTTCCCCCTTTCTTTCTGCTAACATTCCGAGTCATTTGAAATTTTTTGCCTTTCAATTTTCGAGCCCAAGACAGTTTCCGTGTCTTCACCGATCAAAGCCAGCGATTCTGACCACCGGTGTTCCTCCCTGTCACTTGCATATCTCTCTTGACAATGACATCTGATTCAAATGATCAACGATCCCTGACATGATACATCAATGCATGCGCCACGCCGAAAAACCCGCAACGCCCGGGTTTGACCTATATGACCATAATAGGCCACTTACATACGGTCCCATGTGGAACCATGGCCATGAGTGTAGATAGACGGGTCTTTGTGACCTGGTTTCAACCTAGATCAGCTTATCCTAACCATCATGAGATATGTATCTATCCTCCTTAGTCCAAAGACCCCACGAGGTCACAGGTGCCCGATTTTCCTTACCAATATGCATGGGCTACAATCGGAGAATCCCCTCCGGTGTTCTCGGCTTTGTTCCTCACTGTTCGCGTCGGACGGCACTGGTGATTGGAATGAATGTTTTAGAGGTTACGGTATGTGGGGATAGTATTAAGTGTGCAATCCAGTATTGCGTTTCCTTTTACATGCATCGAAGACCAAATTACAAAATAATAGCATCGGGCGTATCATAATTCCGCAGGAAAAGAGCCACAGCAAGGCGGTCTAGTTCGTGAAGAGTATCCGGTACATCCGAACATGCCAAGGAGCACTTGCTCGCCCGGCGCGCCACTGAGAAAGGATGATAAGAACATGCGTCCTGCATATTCAACACAAGAGAAACACATACCTCGCGCATCTCCTCGACAGTGAGCCAACTTTTGCGACCAGACTGTAAAAAAAATGGAATTAGTATAGATACCAGGACCAGACAGACAATGCGCACATCGAGATCGATCTTGTCAAGACGCTTAGGAAGCGTGCGCTTCCATGCATAACCAATAGCATAGAAGAGGATCATAACCGGGAAAGCCAGGTATGCAGCTGCGTGAAGACAAGGTCAGATGATTGTCATCATGCCAGAAGGAAAATACATACAGAAGAAACTCTCAGCAACCTCCCGCGGGTTATCCGACATGCCACCAATGGGCCAGATGGCCTACGAAAAAATAAGAAAAGCCCAGCACATTCAGAACCAAACAACGTACGATGTAGAACTGCGCGAAGAGGACGAGAGTTAGAAGGATAGCACCGAAGTATGAACCATAGACACCGCCGAGAGCGCGGAAAGGTAGCTCTTCAAGAGAGTGTCCCTGGTGTTTCCATGCTTGTCTGAAGCGAATACTGAACAGGAATCAAGTGGTAAGCCGTGGTGCAAGCTAACTGATGTCAGAGAAACGTACTGGCAAAGGCAGATAGCCAACCATGTGAAGATCGTCGAAAGGCCAGAGAGCGCGAGGAGCCATGAAACTGTTCAAACCCGTGTATCAGGTATTCGCCGAAAGATGCACCCTAAAGTGATTACTTACAGACAATGTCGCCGGCAGCGACGACGTTGACGTAGGCGAGCGGGGCGAAAGCCAAAATAGCGAGCACGGACCAGAGGGGACGAGAGGATTTGTCAACTGCAAATCATATTAGACACCGTCATGTAAAGGTCAAAACGAGAGAAAACCGACCATATGCGAAGATGGCGGGTGCATATCCAGTTTCGGCTAGAGCAGTGAGCGTTCTTGAGCCAGCGTAAACGCAGGACAAGCCGATGGAAAGGACGGAAATGCAAATGGTAACATTAACGAAATCTGAACACAATCGTCAGTAGACATCGGAGAAAGCGATCAATGTGTTGTACATACGGCTAAGACCAGATATCCGGGCGTTATCAAGAGCGATGACGAATGGAGAAGCAGCTAGTCATGAGTAGAAGTTAGCGATGGGCCTTTTTCGGACACGCGCAGCGAAGACACGCACCAGCACCCCCACCACCAAGAAGCCTGGGCTCATCCCAAGGAATCAGGAGACCAATGATCGTCAGCGAGGTGACGTAAATAACGGTCTGCAGATTGCTGATTAGTGGGGCTTATTGGAATGATGCACATCAATCACTTACGATACGCCAGAAAGTACCTTTGACGGCAGCGGGCATCGTCTTACGAGGGTTTGGTGTCTCACTGGCCGCGAGGCCGACGAGCTCAGTTCCGGCTGTGATGAAAAAATTAAGTCAACGATGCGCGAATGACTTGACTGAACTGAACTGACCAAAGGAGAAGGCGGCTGTAACGAACACGGCACACACACCCTTGAAGCCGTTGGCGAAGGCCATGCCATTACTCCAGTTCGTGCCTCCAAGATATGATCCATATTGACCATCCTTGGGGCCCCCGCCGCAAATGCAGACGATGCCGATGAAGATGAACATAACAACGACGAGCAATTTCAGGCACGACGACCAGAACTCCTCCTCTGCAAAGCCAAGAGTTCCGAAGACACTGAAGATGACTAGAAGGTAGAATAAGAAACCGAATGCAGTGGAAGAACAGATGACATACCAATGACAACCCAGAAAATAGTTATCCATGCAGCAATTGGTACATCAGCTGCGGCTTGCCAATACTGGACCGTTGTACCAGCCACCGTAATTTCTAGTGGTAGTACAACCGCCCACTGGAAGACATAATTCCATCCCATAGCGAAAGCGAAAGAGGGGTCCAAGAATCGTCCAGCAAGGGTATAGAAACCTCCAGAGACCGGGTACAGGATGCACATTTCGCCCAGAGCCTACATGGGATATGAACAAAATTGCGAAAGGGAGATAGGAAAGAAAACGCACCTGAGTGACGTTGACCAACATAATTCCCATAAGAATCCATGCAATTAAGATTCCAGCGGGACCGCCGTTATGAAGAGCGGAGCCGGAACCAACGAACAGACCAGTACCAATACTTCCACCAACTGCAATCATCGTCAAATGCCGAGGCTTCATCTTCTGCTGCAGCATAGGATTGTCGGCCCTGTGCCGATCGATATCCTCAACATTTTCACCTTGGATGACTAGGCCACTGTTGATAAAAAAAACTCTGAATCCATTCAGCAGCAAAAAGGATAATAAGACGCACCCAGTGGTCCCCGGTGCACGCTTGAAACTCTCGAAGCTCAACCCAACACGAGTCCAAACGCTTTCCTTGGACGGGTCATAAAACTCCACCTTAGCAGGGGAGCCCGAGCTAATACTCGACACATCGAACTTCTCATTTGCTGTTTTGTGCTCCATGGCCGGGTAAGGAAGCGGGAGGAGGAGATGAGCGAACGACCTGGAACGGAGGAACCATCTGGTATTTATGCCGACATCGCATCACTAACGGTTATGCTCCTAGAAACGGACGATAGTGAGTGAAAAAAACATCATGCGGATTAGGAACCAAACTGGTGGGCCAAGGAACCTTGGAAAACAGAATCGATCTCACGTATCTCAAGTTTCAACGTATCAGAAGGCGTATCTCGCTTCCCAATACGGTATGGAATTGAAAATGATGAAGCGGCTACCCAATGTGCCCCACCGATCATGACCATTTGGCATTGACATCCGAAGTTATTCCCATTTGCACAGCATCGACGTGGAGAAAAACACAACTATCTTTCGGTCACACAGCCGTGAATCCTAGGATAAGGTTTCGTGCCTTGCGACCGCATGGTCATTGCAGACACAACTACTTCCGTTACATATAACCGATAAGTACCTTCAGCAGGCCATGTAATGTAAGTCAAAGTAGGCACAAGAGGTTTATTCATGAGCTGACCTGCATCCGAAGGCGGAGAGATCGAGTAAAATTTGCTCAATCACTAATACGGATAAGAAAACGAAAGAGGTCACTCTGGAATGGCGCAGAGTTGATTATAAATGTACTTGTAGCTCGACAATTGTTTAGAGTATATGAGCCACTTGCATCAGGAAAACCAGAAAATGCTGGATTCCTGCTTAATCTTCCTGTTCCAGTTGTAATCCAAAAGTAAACAGAAATAAGAAGCAGTAAAAACAGAGACCTACTTTTTGTTGATTTTCAGGCCTTTTTCTCTTCTTTTCTTGTCTTGATTCATCTTGAATGTGCTTTCATCATCAAGGAAAGGTGGTTCAGAGCAGTTTAAGACAGTGAAAGAAGCAATTCAGACAGATTCAGACCTGAAAAGTAGATCCCTTCTCTTAAGCTTGGTTCTCCTTATTCCTGCTTATTGTCATCCCAAGCATAAAAAGGTAGATTCAGAGCAAATTCAGAACTTTTAGGTTTTCCTGATGAGTCGCCTGTGATTTCTTGAAATGATGCAGCTTCAGACTTCAGGCCTTACAGGTCTTCAGCGCCGTTGTCGACAATGGAAGACCACGGGAAGAAATGTCGGCCCGCCTTATGGCCAAAACGGCAACTTGGCAGGAGCTGGGGTTATGGAACTTGCGTTCAGCTAAGCCGCGGTCGGTAAGATAGCAATCCGGTGTCAAGCAGATAACTAAGCCAGACCTTCGCGAGTCGCGACCAAAAGTCACCAGGCCATGATTTCATTAACGACTTGAATACATTTCTTAAGCCGATTTCAACCTCGGAATGGCGGCGACAAGACGGTAGTGATCCGATCCGTTGGCATTAGAGGAGGTTTGGAGCGCCGCCCGGGCCGAGAGACCTCGTCTTTGTTTGCTCTCCATCGCTTCGTTAAACAATGACACCCTGCATTATATTTTGATTATATTTGACTTACCCTTAGACCTGAGCTTGCGTTCAGGACGAAGTTCAGTTAAGGTTATCCTATCAAGATGAAATGGTTTACTGACTCCTTCTCTCCCAGTGTGAGTGTCACCAAACATATATAGGCCCGCATTTCCCACCTGAATACAGCTTAGTTGGCCTGATAACGCCGGAAGAAAATGATTTGTGTCATCAAGAGTGCCAGTCACGTCGAAACTTTATTGCCATCTTGTTGCCATCGTGGGTCGGAAAATGTTTACGTATCTCCTCCCAGACTCTTGCAGACTGAAGTTCGACAGGAAGATACGGTCGGACCCAGATGCGGTCATGAAAATTGCACAGCCCAGCCCCACGGAGCGGTCATACCCACTATCCATAAAAGTACGTGCTCCGCCAGCGCTGCTACAACTTAGGCTGGAGGTTGCGTCGAGTCGATGCACATTCAGCAGATGACAATCTTTCGGACAGTTTTAAGGAATCAGGAATGCACGCGATCTGCTTTTTTGACAGGTATCAATACTTTAAACAAAGACTTTAAATGTTACCGTGGATGTTTAAGGGAGAAAAATCAATATGGAGGTCAACCTGTCTGGATATGTGGGGAACACCATGTTGAAAGCCTCCATTTTAGCGTGACCCAGCCAATATGATCTTCCGCTGCGCCTCCAGCATTATGGGATGTCGCGTGCTTGAATCCGTTATCGGTCGTCCATTCATCTTTCGGGCCAGTGAAAGCAGGTAAGTATGATTCCCCGGATTACTTCCATTCAAACCACTCTGTCGTGGTCCTTCACTTGCTCTCCAGACTGACCTTGGAACACATCTCTGGGCCACCCGAGGCTGACTGATGGCTTGTGAAATTCATTCGAAACGCGTGGTTTTCTCTCGATCACCCCGATTTGGATGGCCGAATTTGATCAAATCCCTCCAAGCAAGATAACAATTTGGATAACGATCACAATTGCATGTGGCTACGAGCGGCTACGCCGCTCTTCAGGCCTTCAGGCAGTAGTACGCTTCGTGTATGTATATTTTGTGATAACTTTAAAGTAAAGGAGGTAAGAAGGCGTTTCACAGACTGTGTTTCGAGGAACAGGCATGTACACCACTTTACAACACCCAATGAAAGTGCCTACGTACCTCATATCATACGAGGCTTTCCACACTATGAGGTCTAGATAAGGGGTTATCTGGAGTGATGATACCAGGCGAAGCGAGATTTGCTCCATGGAGCAAATGGCAAGACTGTGGGGTATGCGCGAAGCGGACTCCGATGTGGACTCGATCAGGCAACAGTCTGACGGGAGCCGATTATGGACAGCGGGCCATACAGTCAGTATTCCAGCATTCACTAGGTGCAAAATTCAATATCTCCTGACAAAGGATCCAGAAATTATTGGAAAGGTATTCCATAACTCAAAAGATATCAAAGAAAGGGAATACCTTCTTAATAACTTCAAGGTTTTCAGACAAAGGATATTCAGTCGTGCATCGCGGCCAATCGTCGGTCTATTGGTTTATGTATTTGTAGTGCTTAGGAGACCCGGATGGATTGTGTAGGTAGGTCACTCAGGAAATAAATACATAGGGCGCTCGATTTATATTCAATGGCAGGTGGCAGATCAGATGTCCGTCCTCGTCTCGTGCCATTCAGCGTCGACCACGAGTCCACGACCGTCGACAACCTGACACCATCTTTCATTCCCATCTACAGCCCGCTGGTTTCACCCCCATCTCAACCGGGAAGATAATTCGTATGGCAGGCCTGAGTCCCAGATTCACCACTATGGCGACCAGCATGTGCGTCTTTGCAACGGCTGGCGTCAGGGATGCATACCAATTTCAATTTAGGCTTGTTATTTAAAATTCCGGAAGTCCTCGAGCCTCGAGGTCGCATGATGGTCCATGTCGAAGCAAAGAGAAGCAGGGACCTGCAGGGACACAATTACCATCGCATGGCAGTGTGAACACCCGACTTTTATCATGATCACAGGTTTCGCCCGCCTGCTTTCTAAGCTTCTCTCAAAATTAAATGCATTCCTTCCTTTCGGATTTACAAACTAAATTCGATGTCGTTCTCATTGATTTTATAACCGGAAAAAGATAGACGGACGTCTGACAGTGAGGGCTCGAATGAAAAGGTCGGCATGTGGATCTTGGTACATAACACACAACATGAGCAGAGTAAGTATGTTCTACGTACATAATCATTTATGTAGCGGATGAAAGGGGAGAAATAGGAAATAAAATAGGGACTCCAAAGCCATATACACGATACATTCCAGCCATATTCGGACCTGAACGACGAAATGTATCAGTCATCGCAGGCCACTACCTTCCAAATTCGTTGCAAACTGCCCCTCCGCATACCCCTGCCTTCCCCTCGGCTGTCCAGCATCTGCCTGGCCCAACCCACCCGCATCAGGCGGTGTTGACCCTGTATCCACATAAGCACTCAAATAATCATAGTTATCATCTTCCGCCGGCACCGGCGGCAGCGCATTTGTTGGCGGGGGCTGCGATGGTGGAAGGGACCCCGAGCGCTCGCGGTCCCTTGACATTGGCGAGCCTTCTCGCTGGTGTGGGTATGGCGAGCTCGGCAGACGTTTCTTCAGCACGAGCGGGCTCGTATCCGCGAGGGACAGCGGAGCGTCACCACCTGCGCTTGCCATACTACGCGGAGACGGGCGCCTGAATGCTGCGGCGGAGATGGTGCGGGTTCCTGGCGGGAGCTGTGAGTTGACGGAAGTGCTTGACTTGGTCATTGGGGAGGAGCTGCCGAGGCCCAGGCCTCGTGGGTATTCGGGAGGTGTTTGATAAGGGGAAGAAGACTGTGTAGCAAGGCTGGGTGAGAACCGAGGTTGGTCGGAAAGGTTTGTTGGGGGGATGGGGATGTTGAGTCTGGGTGTTTTGGGGATCGTTGGAGTGTATGGGCTGTCTTGATGAGGCGGTTGATCATATTGGGATGGCTCCTGCTGCGCTGGAGGGTGAGAATGGCTGTAGCTTTGTGGAGGAGAATGATAGGGAGAGGCTCCGCCGGGATAGGTTGGGTTAGGAATGCTGGCGTTCGGATGAGGAGAAGGAGTGCGCCGTGTAAAAGGCGCAGATGGCGGGGCTAGCGGTGCATTATCACTCGTAATAGGTAGGGGTGCACCATTTTCAAGCTCAGAATGGGGAACTGGCAGCGCATGTCCATGGTCAGGGGTTGTATCCGGGAAAGGTGGAAGATCGCCCCTATCCCTGTTCGATGAAATAGGAGGGTCAAAGTGAAGCGCATCGAGTTCTCGGCTGACTTCTCGTGCAGCTGCGGCATTAAGTGCACGCTCATCATCAGCAGGGTCCACAGAAGGAGGCGGTACCCGGCGTTGATTGTGGAACCGAGTGCTGGTTGTTGGCGAATGATCTCCAGTTCCAATAGCTACTTGGTTGCTTTGTGGAGGAGGAAGCCCCGAACCGACTTCAACTACAATATACGAGGATGGTCAGTCTTAGGGATTCGGAATATGACTATTAGTTACCGGAATCTGCGGAACTCCTATTCTGTAGTTGCTGCTGTTGAATGATGTCCTCGCCCGCAGGACGTCCTTCACCATCACCAGTGTCTTCTTTACTAAAGCTGACATGCTTATGTCCATCCTCAAGTTGCTGACTTGGGCCTACATTGTGACTCTCTTGCGTCTCGCCCGCGCTCGTCATGTAAGCTAGTGTTGTCTCCTCGTCTGCAGACATGATCTGTGGATAATGATGCAAGCTGGTAGCCCAACCACCTGGAGCTGGGCCTCGCTGGGCACCCGGAGGCGGACCTTGCGGTGCCGCAAATGAAGAGTAGGCAGCGGTAGGTCGGTCAAACGCAGATGGCCCATCTCCCGGAGGACTCTGGGAGGACCGCAGGGCCTGGGCGACGGATGACGAGAATGAGTCATGTGCCTCATGATGGGTGTTGAGAGATGGGGCATCGCTGAGTGTGTAGCCAACCATTCCCGGTGGGCGATTCTTGACGGGGAATGTCGCGAAACGGCCGTTATTACCTGCTCCAGGTTGATCGACGCGTCCATCTGGACCTGACTTAACCCCAAAGTCATCGAAGCTCCTTCTAGGTGCGTTGTCATGAGAGTCAGTCAGAGGGAAGTATGGTGAGCTTGCGGGATGTGGCGACTGAGGAGGATAGTGCTGTTGGGTAGGGGATCCTGGTCCGCGTGTGAGTGAACCTGGTCGGTCAAGGAATTGGCCAGTTCCGAGTCCGTGTGCGGGTGGAAGGTAGTCTGGAGGTCCGCCGCCTGAGGGTATCATGTCGTGAGGGTTATGAGGCGACCACTCTGCAGGACGAGGGCCACCTGAGGTCCTCGTGCCCACGACTGGCGAGTTGTCATAGCTCTGTTGGGGTGTGTGACGGGGCGATAGTTGTCGCAGTGGATTGACATGGCGAGGCTCCGAAGACGGAACGGTCGACATCACGACTTCGTTAATGCCATGGTGAGCTTCCGAGACCAATTGCTGCACCTTAGCATGGCCGTAGTATAAACTCCTTGCCATTCCGGGCTGCGTTTGTTCTTCCGGAATTTCCTGTCCAAGACTCATTATGGGACGACCTTCTCAGAGCCTTACTGAGACTTACGGATATTATAAGTTTCCCATACTCGCCTACGATCTGAGGAACAATGAGATGGCATAAAATAAATAGGGAAAGCCGACATACTGTTCCCTTCTCAGAGCATTCAATTAACCCCCCGAATTTGATCCCCATCCATGCTCTTGTCGTTGAGCGTTTGAAGTCTCCCAAATATGCCTCTTCTGACATGATTTCTGAATCCATAGTTCGAATTTCCGCTCTGAGAGCATTCAGACTATCCGTCTGCATCTGTAGATTCTTGTGCTCCGGGCTCATCTTGCTGACCTTCTTCTCAACGCTCTCGGCTTTCGAACCCACTGCTTTCCTGCGGCGTTTGAGGTCATCGAGATTCTCTTCTCGAGTTCGGATAGATTTTAGGTGGTCCCGCATGGGGTGCCCGTGCGAGGCATATTGTGAGAGTGCGGTAGAGTAGAGCGTCAGGAGTGTGGTGGACGCGGCAAGGGTATCCTTCAGGCAAATGTTACTAAAGTAAGATGCATATCCACAGCTACACGTACCCCAAGATCGTCCCCCTCTCCCGAGCCCCATATTCTGAGTGCTTCAGCCGCTTTTGCGAAATCTACGCTAAGCTTCTGCAGTCTTGTGCCACCTCATCAGCAATGACTGGGTGTATGGTTGACCAGAGACTCACGATATGAGAACAGCCTTTTCTGCAGTAATCAAATCCTGCAAAGGCCGTAGATCCTTGTTTCCCCCTAAAGACGGAAGTGTCGAATTATGGGCGATTTTCGTCGCCGCAGACTTGAACATATTGTATGGAGTCGGGAGAGAGTATATCAAGAAAAAGAAAACTATCTGTGGATGTTTTCGCTGTCAAAGCCGTGGATAGCCGTGGATCTGAACAACCTCCTGGGCGTAATTATGAATGATCGTATGTTTCCACAAGCGCAGCACTTGCACCGCCTTCTTGTTCCGACGCGATGCATGATTATGGCATACGTAAGTTACTGTATCTAAGTACCTTACTCCCATGAGGTTTTTTGGCTCCAGTTTAGGCAACGACGATAGCTCGTCGGATGAAGAACTATATACGCAGGACAACGACGACGAGTGGTCTGATACAGACACTTTCAGTTCCACCGCCGACGCGGTCCATATTTTTGAATGCCCAAGCCCAAGTGTGGACGATGTCTTCGCTGTTCGCAATCTACTTCTCCATTTGCTACCGCTAGAACTGGTTTATGTTATCCTCGATGCTGCAGAATATTGGCCAAAGATTTCTGCTGAATCTAGCCGTGCGATCGATGTACCTGCGGATTCTGCGCACGGTAACAATACTGCGGCGTACTGCGTCGTGACTCGTTCCATCCCTCAGATACTGCGTGGTTCTGAGACTGTACCACTTAAAGTACGGAGGGTAAAGTTCTCTCTCGTGAGCTGCGACCAAGGTTGGGGTGGAGAGAAAGAAACCAGAGGTGTGTACATCGTATCGAGTAAAATTTGAGTGTTCGAACATCGATTTACAATATATTCCAGGAACGTACCAATCCTCGTATACATGGTTTGAGGCAGCGATTATACAGGACAGTAGTCCCGACGTGGCCATGCGTCTCAGGAGCCTTGGTGCTATGAACGCAGATGCTTTTAATAACGCAGCGTCTGCCCGAACCTATGGTACAGAGATTGAAAACCCACTTGAACCAACGAAGCGTTGGCACTTGCAGACGAACATACAGGTCTCGCCCGTCCGAAGGCGGCATGACATAGAATGGACTGGTGAAGACATCATCGATGATGTAGCAGAGGCTCACGCAAAAGCACATGGGCATGGCACTGGACGAGGGTTCGTGAATAAGCTATCTCCTGGATCTGGGGTTGCGGTTGTTGCCAGAGCTCAGGTATGTTTTGCAACAGGCGCATTTTGAAGCCATCCGGCTCACCTCATCACAAACAGTACCCTGGTTGGACGAATCATGTTATAAGTGTAAAAGTACAAATTTTCTATTCCCCGATTTAGCGCCGAATTCTACGAGTGAACACATCTTGTCTTGTCTTTCCGTTTTCGTCACTTTCAAAACTACAGTTTGACCTTTTAACGCATTGTCAGAATGGCATAATCGTTATCAGACACAGTGTGAACCACGGGTTGTACTATATATATAAAGTTTTGGTCCTTGGCTCTTATCCTTTAACAACGCCTTTGAAACACACTTCGAGGCTCATAGAACTCAGTATCTCGAATCATGTGCAGCCCAGTGATCGTTCACTCATTTGCGTTGTGAGATTTTGTTGCTCAAGGTCCGGAATCTTTCACAAATAATATTACAGCGACTATCGAGGAATACTCCTTCCTTTGGGCTCCTAGCTAATATTCATGAAACGATTCGTGGTCCATATCAAGAAGGCAACTTACTTGCTGCAAGCCGAGCATAGCTAATACGCGGGGTTCAGGGTTCGAGATAATGATCTATAGACAAGGCTTTAGATAAGTAATTATGCAGTTTAGGTTGTGGCTTGTGAGAACTGGAAAAAAAGGCAAGGGTGTGGCCTTGCGACAATTAAACTCGAGGTTTGATGGTAGAATTAACCTGCAAAATATCAATGGATTGATTATTTAGAAGGTGGCGGAGCACCGTGACCTGATGGAATATGCCAGTGATTGGCTAGGCAGCTGGGTTGAGGTACAGTATCACGGGATTGGCACCGAGCAACGGGTATGATGATATACGGCCAATGCGCCACACATGCGGTGCATGTCGCATTGATGGAGGTGTAGCTTCGACCGCAGATATGGATCGACTACAGATACTGTTCGACACAGGACTTGGAACTTTTTCCTGCGTAGCCTTGGGGTATCCATGCCTATCTATAGCGAAATTAAATTCCGTAAGTATATGTTAGTAAGTAATGAAATATCAGAGCAACAGAACAGGGAAGATATCCTCGAAAGTGAGGCTGTAAATCATTTATCTAGAATTTAGATGTCTTCATGAATACGACGTCGGTACGTAGAGAGTTATGAAGGCGTACCCTAAACAAACAGATAGTTCTCGCGAAATATTACTTCCTCCGTTAGTATTGACCGGCTTGAAGTAATACAAGGATCTTCCTGGGGCGCCATTGAACACATATTGAATAGCCCTCCAACGGGGAAATATAAGGGCCAGACTTTTGTTTGCACCCTCGCACTTTCCCCGAGATCATTTGAGAGTCGACATCGGCCCATTGCGACCAACGGGCCTTGCCGTGACCAGTACCACGAGATCTATTTCACTGGCTTGAACTGGATATGCTTTGTCAGATATAAGAACTACTCACTATAGAAATATCCACCCAAGCAGACCAATACCGGCATGAACGTCAGCGATAAGCAGATTCAAAAAGTCATTCCTACCTGTTCACCTTGTCTTACCACTCTCAAGCTTTATGAGAAAAATAAGAGCATATCATTCAGAAAATTATCTCTCGGGAACGCTTGGTGGACGAGGCTGATACTGTTTAATCATGCCTTATGTACAACCTAGGCGTGGCAAAAGCATTAGTTAGGGGGAAGAATTCCAGCTCCAATGGCATCCATGGCATACTTCCTGCAGCTACAATAACGACAACGGTACCCTTGGAAGAAGAAGTCAAATGTTCTTGGAAAAATGGTTCACAGGTCATAGAAGATCTTTGCAACTTCCAGAAGGTCTCATTAAGAAACCAGGAAGCTAAAATATAGATCCCCGGGGCCGGAAGACCATAGTACTGGAAAGTTCAGCCCGATGTTGGTCACAGCGGTGATATATAAAAAAACTCGATCTGTTTATAGCCTTGGTTGACTGCATACATGGAGAAAGGCGCCCACGTACTGAAATTGCTTCCGCCTGGGCAATTTATCATCGACCAGACGAAGCGTGGGTCACGAACACTGCAATGATCTGAACGCTGTCCAACCTACAGTAAGTATGTGGGTAGAGTAGTGGTCTCACTGGTTAGCAACCTCGTAAAACTAATTGAACTGATACTTACCCTTGTTTTGAAGATATTTGTCCATCGCCGTGAAAGCAAATCGGCGTATCTCCCTCTCCAGCAGCCAGACGTCGTCACACGTGACTACCCCGCAATCATGGAGGACACAGATAGCATCCAAGAACCATGTCCGAGAGCTAAACTCGGCTGGATGAATAGCGGATCCAGTTTTTGCTGGAATTGCCACAGTCTTAAATATTGGTAGCAGACTGTCCTGTCCGACTATATCGTCAAAATTTCCAAGAAAGCCGACATCGCCTAATCGAACGACTGCTACAACGAGAGGGGAAGAAATGATATCCTTGGTTTCAACTTCGAATTTCCATTCTGCTGATGGTTCAGTCCCGTTAACGACGTGGAATAGAGTGCCAGATGAACCGATAGGCGATATGGAGGGATTTGGAACGTAAAAAGCCCAGTTCCAGGCCGCGAGATCGCCTCGATATGTGAGGATGGCGTAAAGGCGGCTGGGCTCCAATTCTGTTGCGGCGCAGATCCCTTGCGAATTCTCTGAAGTACTATCGATAGGCTCTGCCATGTTTGCGTTTCAAAAAGTATTCGTTGGTCAAGGTATGCGTCTAACGACTTAGACTCCAAAATCATTTGATCAAAACTTGGCGGTAATTGCCGGTGGGCTCTGGAGGATAAATTAAAATAGACAATTCTCGGCATGTACGAGTACTTCAAAAGTTTTACAGACTCAGGACTCAGGACTCAGGACTCGGGCCTCCGGCCCCAGAAGTCAGCACTTGAAAAATATAATTATTCTACACGACAGGCAGTAGTATTTTAGCCAGTATCAACGAAAGAGCTTGCAGCTCATTAGTGCTTACATCTCGACGGGTTACAAAGTTACACAAATATGTACGCGTACGTTCAGTACTGTAGAAAAAGCAGATAAATGTTTATGATGGCATTGATGAAAGTGGTCGTTGCAGTCAGATTGTGCCCAAACACGAAAGGAAAGAAGGAAATACAGTGATCTCGTGCTCGCATTGCAATATTAGAGAAGCCGCTCCTTGCCGGAAACTGCCCTGATCCAGATCTCCCCTGGTCGACTGAAAAGCTGTAATGTGAGTTTCTGTGCGCCAATAACGTGGAAACCACATACCTCTTTTCTCTCAAAATCCTGAACACTAGCTTGCTCTCCCGGTCCATCATTGGGCTCTTGTTGCGATGCACACCTGCAGGCCGAGGAGGAAACGCGCCAGGCCCGCAACGATCTTGCAAATCCGCTAGGGATTCATTTGTTCCCTCAGTCTCTACAACAATCGTCCCATACCAGCCAGGATCGACGAAGAGATTAGAGTCTGGAATCGGAATCCGTGAAAGACCTGACGGAGGAGGATAAGGCGAAGGTCGTCCATTGGATTGGCTGGGGGATCGTCCTCCCCTGGCAAGAGGACGAATCACGAAGGAGGAACGATGGACCCAGCGAACGACATTGTGGTAAGCACCTTGGGGTCTAAGAAGTGATATTCATTCAATTTGCGTAAGTTGGTAGTGATATAAAGGAAGGGGACATACGTTTCAGTGCGCACTCTGTCTTGGAGTAGCTGTAAGTTGGCAGCAATTTCCTCTCCCCATGGTCGGAGATCAATATGAGCAATGGGATTAGACGACGTCGGACCCGTACGTATGACTCGGTGAAAGTATGATGGCGGGAAAGCGAGGGTTGGCATGTATTTTGGCAGGTCTCCAATCGACGAGTACGTGTAATCCAGATCCTGAAAAAAATAAATAAACCCCACTACAAAAGTCGACAAAATTTTCGACTCACGATGAGATAACTACCGTCCCAAACCAATCGCCCCACATTCCCTTCATCACCCACCGCCACATCCCAAACCACATCCCCAATCCTCATCAAACCTAATATCCCGGCCCTTCTACACTCCGCCTCGCACTCCAACACACTCTTATCCGACAGCCAATCTCCATCCGGCGAGGGCACAAACACTCTCAACAGCGGCGCCCGCCTCAGCCTGAATAGTGGGGACTGGAATGAACCAGACCCCGCCCTTTGCTTCGAAGCCGGACGCTCCGTGGCGGAAGACGTGTAGCTATGATTCGAGTGGGAGAAGGACGACGTCGTGGGCGATGGTGCACGGCTCGGGGGCCGCGTCGAACCACCGCGAGCACGGGCGACGCTGGCTTCTCTCTCGGCCTGGGCGCGAAGTCGAAGCACGACGCGGGTGTAGGCCCGCGTGGAAGCTGCGAAGTTGCGGACAATGTCGTAGAGCGATTGATCCCGAAGCGAGGGATGGATCGATAATGAGTGCACGTACAATGCTGCCACCCGTGCATACTCGTGAGTAGGTGTCGACACACCCCGCATGTAGTCGTTCAGATCCTGGAGGCAAGCATCAACACAGGTCAACGATGAATCAGAAGAAAACACACTTGTAAGGACAATGACACGGGATCCGCATCATTCCAAGACCACCGTGTATATCCAACCGTCTTGAGGAACCTTTCCAGCACCGTCTCCCTCAGCTGCACGCCCTGCACGAGTGTGAACCGAATCTCCCTGGACAGACTAAGCACTATGCACCAATCATAGAATGAGAGGAACCCAAGAAGCGTCGACAACAGATGAGGATCCGAAAGGAAACTCGTAAGGTGATCCCCCGCTTCCTCGTGAGCCTCAATCATAGGGGGTGCAAATATCTGAGGCTCCTCACCCCTCGCATCCCCACGGTGCTGATGCTGCCGCTGGACGAGATTTTTCTTAGGGGACATAGGTGGCGAAGGAGGCATTGCAACATGGTAGGTCTTCGCCCCCGACACCTGATGATCGCTCTGTGGGTCCCCCTCTGATGCCGAATGGAACTCTTCCCCACTCTCCCACCGACTGTCGTTCGACTTTATCCTTCTGATCGCCGGATCCTCCTTCGGAGGCGTGACAGGCCTTGATATCGGCTTCAACATCCTCACACCGTCCACCTTCGCAAACGGGTCATCGTCGAGGGGGACACCAAGAGGATCCCGATCGACCTGCATAGGCCCCGCGTTACCAGGAGATAGGGGGGTCGCAGGGCGCCTTTTCGAGGGAATACGCTGATGCGATGCGCTTGCGCTGTTCGAGTATGAATGTGTTGAGAAGTCGTCGAATTGTTGCGTGACGCTACGCGCCTGACTTGGTCGTCGAGTTCGCGCCGCGGATTGTTGTACTGTTGGTTGCGTTGGCGGAGGGGATCCAGGGGGCCTTGTGATGCCCATTTGTGTTTGACTATGAGGCGCTTGGGAGACCTTAGGTGGCGACGGGGATGGCCGGGGTGGGCTGGGTAGTCGTCGCATGCCTGCGTTGCCGTTAGTAGGATTTGCCGCAGCTGGAACTGGCCGTGGCTGACCGCTCGGCAAGTGATATTGTTGTGATCGAAGAGAATCCTCGCGAGCTGGAAAGGAGAATTCTGAGGGAGGGGATGGATAATTGCGTTGTGGAGGAGTAGGCAGGGGTTGGTTCGATCGCATTTTGCCTGGGTCTAATTGTGTTGCCATTGGAGGCCGGGGAGGTGCTCGGAGTTCTTCCTGATCAACGGAGGCTAGAGCAGTGAAAATGAGTGGTTTCCCAGCGACAAGTGTGCCATTCGCAGGATGCGGGCTGGGGCCCTTTCTTGGAGGAAAATCGGAAGCGTACGCAACCCGTTGTTGTGAAGATGCGGGGGGAGGCGGTGGAGACACATCGCGCCGTTGACTGTTAGGAAATGCATCCTGTGATCGTGCACCCACATATAGTGGGTGCAGACGTTGAAGGTCAGTTGAGCTGATGTTGTTTCCCATACTGTTGAACGGTTGGTGCGGAGATGTGAGAGTGTCGTCAGGCCTGATACGTGCTTGCTCAAGGCGACCTCGACTTTCCTCAAATGATTCCTGAAATATAATTCAGATCAGCACGACGTCACTGAGTGCGGGCACAGGCTTACCGGGGACCTTGTATGAAAGCCGTCTGGCGTCTGTCCACTAGGCTTCACTTTTGTTAATTTCCGGCGCGCCTTTGGAGAACTCGAAGGACTCGGAAGAGACGAGGTTTCAGATTTCTGTGAAAGGCGCGGCATATCAGAGAAGATATAGGAGATGAAAACTGCGAGATGAGGACGAGAGCATAAATGGCGAGCTGCACGGGATCCATTCCATTACGTTGCTTCACAACGCTCGGCAGAAGCCCCATACTGTCCGTTACCTCGTTCTGTCTTATGACGAGAAGAAGATTGTCACGGACAGTTAATGGTCATGGTTATATCCCAGTAAAGATGCAGGGAACGAGAAGCCGGCGATATACAGAGTAGCACACGTCGTAAAACAGGCACTTGACGAAAACAGTAAAAATTTTACCTGATGGGAAGGGCCATCTGGAAGGGTGGCGATCTGAGTCTGAGGAGTACGATAGGTCGGCAGGTGATCATTCACGTATGAATCTGACGAGTTCGCTGATTCACTGCTAAAAACATCACTAGGCTGTCTATCGTCTTGGACATCATTCGACGAAAAGGTTGTTCGGCTTGACGAAGCTCCTGAGTCGGGCCGTGATTCGGTAAGAAAATCCTGACGTGACAAGGAGTGACTCGAAGGTCGGGGTGTTAAAGTTTGGGTGCGGAGATCGTGGTTGGGATCATCGAAGTTGCTTGCACGTGTAAACGGAGTAGGAATAGGGGAGAGAATATTTTGTTCGGTAGGGGTGTTAGGGAGGGAATTCTGACCTGCAGAATGCATGGGAGGAAGGGGTGGAGCGGGAAGGTCTGGAGTCGAAGTCACGCTGAATATACGGTTGTGTTGCAAGGTTTGCCGGTCGACAGCATGAGAAGGTGCTTTCCGTGGAACAGGCATCGGATTCGCGAACATTGGTTCTGCAGTTGGAGGCAACACCTTGTTGTCTTCGCCAGCGATTACGCTCCACAAGTGTGCATACTCCCCCTGGATAGAGTTTCGATAGTGCGTCGACATCGGACGAGGCTCAGGTTGTGTAATCACCGGTCCATTCGATTTAGACAGATTAGGTTCGGACAACGGAGTAGGTAGAGGTTTGTCGAGCATGGGTATACGCGATTCCGGTCGTCCACGAGGCTGCGCAGGTGTAAAACGACTTGGCGGTGGTACTATGTATTCTTGGTCGTTCATAGGCCCTTGCGCTCTGACCGCAGTCTGAGACTGGTTTCGCTGTCCTGTGGTATCGACATCGCGACGAGCCTTTCCCACAGTTGGCTGCGAACCGCTAGCTACCGTTCTACTTCCACGACTATGAGGGGCAGGTACTGTATCCCTCCGGCCACTAGAGAGGAGCATTGGAGACGATACAATCCGTTGTGCCTCCTGCGCTGGGTGACTAGACGTCGCAAACCTGGCGAAAAGTGGTGGTACAATGGTTGCAGCAGATGGCAGGTGCGGTTGGCTTAAAATCGGGTTTGCCTGCGTATCATGCTTCTTTTTACGAAGGAATCCAGCCATCGTGAGCAGGTATATGAGTTCGCAAGCCAACCGTCGCAAATGTTATAGACAAGAAAATGAGCGGAAGGAGGACACCTTGTTGTGATGCAACCATGAGGTTGTTCACAACATACAATGTTGCTTACGTAATCTAATGAAATGTGCAAGGGTGCCTGAAGTCGAACCGATCATAATTAACGACCAGAACGACTCGGATGCCCTCCGTTTCACGCTTGACTTCGACTAGAAAATCTACGGAACAACAACCCCCACAACCTTCAAGAGAAATGGCAACATCAACCGGCTAGTCAAAAAAATTGCCTTCGTTACACGACATCTGTGCGCCAATGACAAGAGTGTCTGTCATCAAGCCCTTGAAGGCCGGGGCACACGATGAAGGACTCACAGATTGACCTAAAATTGAAAAAGAGAACCATTACAACTATCACAGCGGCCCCCAATGACGATAGTGCCGACAAAATTATACTCACCCATGATATAGTATGCCCCGTCCGACACGAGATAGGATACCAAACTACCAATATCTGCAGGGTTTCCGATACATCCAAGAGGTGATCTTGTTGCCCACTTCAGGAGGTCAATTGGTTCCAAAAAAAGACCTCTATGGTATTAATGGAAGGATTGGCGCAATGCTCACCAATTCCAACATGTCTCATGGTTTCCCATGGTTAAGTTGTGCGTGCTGATCACCAGACTTTGTACTGATACGCATCATCAGGTACAGCGGAGGTCCTTGTAAATGACAGGATGTGCAACCAACTCACGGAGCGGTGTCTCGATGGACCCAGGTGCGTAGGCCTTCGCGGTAATCTTGTGCGGGGCGAACTCGACAGCTTCGGTCTCAAGGTCAGAAAAAAGTACAAGGATCTGAACCAAGAAGGCAGACCTGCGGGTTGCGTCAATCCTCTACTGTAATGGCGAACCTGCTTCCATAGTAAGCAGCTACATTACTTGAACCTGCCGCTGCACAATCTTGACACAAGGATCACTAGCGCGGGAGCCGTCCGTGTACCTCTTTTCCCGGACGCAGACGATGCACCGATAATTCTGCCTCCTCGGCCATGTGCGATCATCTGCTGCCCGGTGCACTTGTAGCACAAGAACGTTCCTTTGGCGCTTACTGCAAATATCTTGTCCTAATCTTCCTCTGTAGCTGGATCGGGTTTAACGATGATTAGGCTTCCTGCTTGGGAACTTCTGCAGAAAAATCTCACTATCGACAAGCGCTTTCCACTGTGCAATTCCTGCGTTAGCCACCATCTGTGTGCATCCGCCTTGTGCCATTTATTGCCTTACACACATGGGGAAACGCCGCCTACCACTTCAAGTCCCCGTAGTACTTGACGACTCTCTCAACCATGTCCTTCACCTGCGTCTCCACTGAGACGTCCGCAACATACATCGAGCTCTGTCGACCCCTCGGGGTAATCTTGTCAATTATGTCTCGAAGCTTGTCTGCTTGTAAAATATTCACCGCCACATCATATCCATCATCCGTTATCGCAATGCTATTGCTCGGCCAGCAAATATTATTAAATTTCTGGGATGACACACGATGCCTGCACAGGTTACAAGAGCTACTCCCTTCGAAGACATCGATGTGCGTTGCTAGATGTATCGGTAAACGACTATACAGCAGATACTTTCTTCGTATCTGTTCTCCACGGCGTGCTCTTTATCTACTGTGAGAAGTAAGAACCCGCCCCGACGGTAACTTCACACAACTGGAAAGCCTTCGATACGTGTTGTATATATCTATGGATGTACGTCAGCTTTGTGGTCAGTGCTTATGGCTCCTTTGCCGTAACTTCGGTCAGTCATCGACGACTCACAGCTCCACGTAGAGAATAGTTGACGTGGAAGGATAACGTTAAGTGTATTTTGCCTTTCACCAGAGAGATACTTATTTAGGTGGTGTTCTCTGACATGTTGTTCGCCGAAACGGAGAATAGCTAACAATAGTGGGATACCAAGACCAAAGAAGAAGAGAAAGTGTATCCCGTTTGGAAATCTGTGAAGGAGAACAGGGACAGAGTGCCCTCCTGACTGCTATGCTGAGCTTCTGCTAGATGATACTACATAACTCAGCTTTCGAAAGACGCTGCATCAACCTCAGTCACGTTGCAGGCCAACTTAAGATCGAGGGATGTATATTACAATGGCGACAGTGAGGAGATAAGATAAGATCTCGGCATTCAACAACGGGTCACAATGGCGGTCACGACTGTGACTCTCCCGGCAACCAAACGACACAACCTCCACCTGTAATACTCTTTCCGAACTTCATCCATGTCCACATCATCCAGAGCCCGCGTGGAAGACACGTATGAATCACAAAATGACCAGCGGTTAGACGAACTTCATTCCAAAATTCGGACCTTGCGTGGTGTGAGTCATACAGGTCGATCATGCTCAAGCAGGAGCTGACATTTAAGCAAACCAGGTTACGATTGACATCCATGACGATGTCGAACGCCAGAATCTCACGCTCGACGAGACGGTATGTCTACCCTTTACTACCGTATATATTTCTGCTCTTAAAAACTCTCAAATAACAGAATGACCGCTTCGGCTCTCTCGGGACATCACTAACACAAGCCTCAGACCGGACCGCACGCGCATTTGGTATCGGAGAGGGAGGTCTCAAGAGTTTTCGTGTCGCAATGATCATCGTGTGTGCATTTGTGACGTTTTGGATCACGTTGAAGCTGTACCACTGGTGGCAACCCGCTGGGACGGGAGCTGCTTGATTTTTTGGGACTTCGGGATTTGAGCAGGATTTGAGGTTACAATATATACCAGGTGAGTATTGCATGCCGTCTATTCATACCGGCTCATCCTGAGAGTGAGATTAGGACTTGTACTTTGTATTTCATGAATCATAATCTGGCATATGGATTTGCTTCGTGATGTGAAAATGGTACTAGCTACCCCGTTGAAGCGGAGACCCAGCTGAGGAATATCTCTCCCATTTCGTTGAAAAATGATTTCTATATCGCAGATATAACATGATTCTGAAAAGACATGCTTCCAGTAATATTAATGCCATCCGCGCGACGGAAATGTTGCCCCGAAATGTGCCAACTGCATCAAAAAAAAGACACCCCGTTGGGTTGGGCCGTGGCACATTATATTATTTACGGCATTGCTAATATGGTATCGTCGTAGGGTAAGAAAGAAATTAAGCGATCCTCCTTGCAAAACATATCACTCATGAATTAAACATTCACAGCCTTTTCAAGCCGGTCGTCACTCCCATTATCCTTATCCTCCAGCTGACTCCTTCCAGGCACAATTGCAGGTGCCTGCCACGATGCCTTCGATGATGCTTGCGATGACGCCTTGAACAAGACAGCGGCAGCAATGCTAGTGAATAATATCGTAATCCACGCGAAGATCGCCACCAATCGAACTATGAAGTGAGTCTTATCAGTCCGCGGCCCATGCAAAAAGAGCAAGAGAATGACTTACGATGATCAAGTTCCTTATACACGCTCGTTGACCCACTCTCTTTTTCCACAGCCTCAATGATAGAGTGCGGCAGCTCCACGCCCTCAACGAACGCACGGACGACGGCACGGCGCGTGGCGAAGATGTATGTGAATGGTACAGCACATGCGAAGAGCCAAGTGATGCAGAAGACGAATGCGAATGCCTGGAGCTTCAGCGTCCGCGTGGCGATGGCCCTCTTTTGTGGAACCAGTATCATCAAGATGTAAGTCGAGGCTAGGACGGCGGTGAGCGCTGAGCCTGTCGTCAGCACGGTTCCGGATGAACGGGCATCTGAAGTTGATCCACAGTAGCGTCAAAAGACTGGCGCTGGGAAGAAAGAAGAATGGTCACAGACCAGAATCATTGACTGTCACCACAGTCGGAGCGGGCACCTGTTTCTTGACCCCACTTATGGCACGATTCGCCTGGATCAAAGCGTTCAGACCTGGAACGCGAATCCCAGTCAGCAACAGCGGCGCGCTATATTCCACGATGGGCGACAGGGAGCTCACCTAGCCCGGACAAGACAATCGCCGATGCCCAGCACAACGCGAGCGTTGTGAGCCGTGCAGTCTTCAGGGGAACATAGGAGGAAGACATCTTGCAACTGAGGGGGTTCAGGAAGCAAGGGACACTGGGGGGGATGACTTTCGAGAAGGTCCTTCACATGCATGGTTCATTCTATCCCGCTTTTAAGCGTCTTGAGGGGCCATACTGACAAGAAGGACATCACAAGAAGTCAGTCGTACCGCAGGGTTCACTATTACTGCACCCGCGCATCGAAGATCTCAATCGTACCAGATCATCCCAAACATGTCCTACATATTGGAACTCACACGATCACGCCGTCTCCTTCTAAGTATGGTCTTTTTTCACTCAGATTGGACCCTCGCCGCCTTTTTTGCAGGGCCCGTGATTGGCGCTTTCCTATACACTCTTGAGTCGTGTGCATCTGGACCATTTTTTGGCTGGTGCCTGGGTGGAATTAGGAGGTCTTACATCCGCGCACCGCATGCTCAGGCACCTCCGTACCCCGCATGTGATCCGGGATCTAAGCAGAAATCGTATACCGGTCGACTTAACACAAGTAAAATGGAGAGCTCCCTGGGGTAATCTGGGGTTCATACGAGCTATTGTGGGGCCCCGCCGTGTACCCCGAATTCGTGCCAATGGCACACCTGAAATTCGCAAGAATTCAGAGCACATTCTTGTTGACTGTGATGGTATGATGGCTGATAAACGTGGGCATCTCAACAGAAAAGATCGACACTAAGCGTAGGCTTCGCCAATTTACGTAGTACGGACCCTGGCTGTTTCTGTATAGGGACCGCGCCGGTAATGACTATGACTATGACCACATCGGAGTACTTCCCCGATTTCCCTCCAACTTCGCGTTCAACAATGCTTGTCGCACAACTCTTGTCAACTCTATACACAGAGTCTGGTCATCTTCCCTGCTAACGACCGTCCAGTTACAACGAGCGTTTCTTCCAGTGATGTGCAGCACGATTCTGCAACTGGTTATCTCAGAATCAGAAGACAGGAGCCACTTGGGGAAGGCTGCCACAGTTTTTGATACGCAACGGGTAATTTGTACCCTTCCACCGTATTCTACAACCTCCTTTTAGACGAGCACTCTCAGGACCCCCGACATTCCACCAAAAGGCCTGATCCCTTCAAAAAAAATGTTGGTCCGCACTGCCGAGTGGTCGTTTGGGGGGGATTTGGGCCGCATTTGCACCAGGCCTCACAAAACCTCGGGTTTTGTCCGCACTTTGGGATCAGGCCTCAAAAAAAACCT
>JABCKG010007601.1:0-56690 GCA_018851835.1 Hypsizygus ulmarius | reverse complement strand
TCCAGCCTCGTGTCTGTTCTAATGTGCCCTTTTTCGGAGCATGCACCCACAGCACCCCGTGCAAAAGATTGCTTTAACAAATGATCGTATAGTGGGAGGACCTGCATCATCCCATCCCAAGTACTGGTTAAGCTGCCGCTGCCTTGTTGTTTCCTTTCTAGGCTTTCTTCTTCTCTCTCTGACTTGTCGCGCCGACAAATAAGGCCCCACCTCGATGTTTTCTTGTTACCGTGGCACTGCAGTTCTTGTAGATGCACAAGGCCGTAATATAATGCAGCATGTTGAGCCATTCCTGGATGCTTATAACAGCCACAAAATGCTGGCCCACACAATTTTCTTGCCCTCTCCAACTGTTGTTCTCAGAGTAGAACAAAACCAGTCAACTGCTGACCCTCTACCGCCACTGTTACTCTAATTATAATATTCTCTTCCTCTGAAATTGTCTCTTGGGATTTCACGATGCGCCTTCGAAACTGGAAAGAGACCGTGGAGCCAACTATTGAGGATACCCTCCGTGACGTCCATCCTCACACCCTCGAAGAAGGCTTTCACTGGTTTGCACCGGTAAGCTCGATCCTCTTGAATCTTGCCTGCGCCACTCAACTCTGATCTGTAATATTCAAACACACAGGATGGAACACCCGTATGGGTCTTCGCTGGCGAGGGCCGAAACAAGAAATGGCGTCAAGGAAAAGTGTCCGGCGAGCATGGCCAAATTTTGCACCCCAGAGTTTGTAGTTCCCCTCATCTGTCTCACAAGTTGGACCCTGATCTGGTGTCCTCCGTGCAGGGCATATTTAGGACTTACGAAGTTAGCTATTACTACAAGAAGAAAAAAGTATACGAAATGTTCACTCCAGGCCTACAGTGGGAAATGAAACCTGACACCCCCGAGGTGCGGGAGCTGCTGAGGGAGGCCGGCGTGTTCTGCTAGTCTTGTTAGTGATTTTAGCGGTGTTCCGTCACTATATCTTTGGCGTACAAGCGCACGCACTGTAGTAGCATCGCTCATGTTGTTCGATCATCACCTCTCCTTGTACCAATACCAGTTTAGATATCATCCGACGATGTGCTCACTGCTCAGCATGAAATAATTTGGCAACCGAGAACAACATCGGAGTAACATGATTATGATGAATCGGAAACAAAAACGAAGAGGATCAATGTCGACAAGGTGAACAGTTTAGCGAGCTTGCAAGAACGCCTTAGCAATATCATCCTGAAATCGACGGATATATGTAAGAAGCTCTGGGTCAGGAAGCGCGGAGTGTTCCAAAGCCTGCGTGAGCTGTGTTCGAAGCTGTAAAAATAAGGCCCAGTCAGATCGCTCTCAAAGTGGCGCAGATTGCACGTGTCCAGCATGTGGTGATAAAAAGACGGAGAAAGGAGGAAAAAGTCACCCGTAATAATGCCTTTCTTCTGACCGCAGTCTGACTGCTCTCGCTCTCCTCTTCATGTTTGGCATGCAGCGCGGCGAGCGTCTCCGCTACCCTCTTGGCCTCTGTCAACACATCGTTGGGAAGATCAGCCAGGCGCGCGAGTTCGAGACCTATGATTGATTTGCATCTGCTATCAGTATTGGCATCGGGTAAAACATACCATAGTGATTGGAATCTTCAGGTGCCCCATCCACGATCCTAAGCGAAGGCAGAAAATGAGTAATGAAACAAAGCAAGGTTTGGCCTGCATCACTTGTATTGGAAGGTCATCCCAAAGTTTGAGGTGGACTGGCGGCTTTTCTGGAACGAAATCTTTAGGCGTAATCCTTGATTATTGCTTATCGGCATATCTCACATGCACCGAGAGATGCAAACTAGAAAGGAGAAATGATTAGACGATACCGAGAAGGTTAAGGTTAAAGGGAATGCGCACTTCACAACAGTCGGTTGACGCGACAGCGTCAGAGTAAGCTCTTTGAAATGCCTGGGATAGTCATCTCTATCGAAACGGCGGCGAAAAAAGAAATGTCGTTCCCTTACGTTGCGAAGAAAACGAAAGGCTAATGAACACGAAGTCAACGCATGAGCACCACCACGGGATATATAGCAGAAACAGAAAATTCAGCAGACCTTCAGCAAGATCAACTCCTCCGCAATTGCGTGGGATATACCAACACCCTCTCTCGGAGACGTTCCACGACCCAGTTCATCAATAAGCACTAAAGAGTCAGGAGAAGCCAATCCTACGTCGACTGGGGATGAATATCATCCACTGTCATCAGGAAGGAAATCTTACCAAGAATCATAGCAGACGACGCCATCTCGCTCGCGAATGTGCTCAAGCTCTTCTCCATATCATCATCGTTCGAAAGTCGAGTCAACAAAGCATCATGGATCCTGCCAAAAGACAAGGATCGGTATCGCCGTTTAGTTGGAAATGGCAACGAACCTGAAGCTCGCATATTCAGCCGGAACGAAGCATCCACACATCGCCATAACCGCGAGCAGACCGATCTGTCTCAGGTACGTGCTCTTTCCTGCCACGGATTCGATCGGTAGGGCATTCCGGAAGGCTGACGACGACATACCTGACATGCTGCGCGGAGGGAGTCAAGGTTAGACAGCGGAGGTCGGGGGAAAAAGCTTACTTTGGTCCTTGTATAATTTGAAAAGATGAGGAATCATCACAATAGACATCGTTCGGGACAAGCGTGCCAGCGGAGTGGATAGTCTCCAATACTGGATGACGCCCCGACTTGATAGCAAGCGTTCCTGTAAACTCCGGGCGTACTGGTCAGTCATATTAGCTGGCTGAAATCTAAAGTAGCATCGAAGGTGAACCGTAGTTGTGCACTTGGAGGAAGGAAAATATGCAATTAATATTGATATGGTAGCAAGAAGAGTACAAAGGAAGCTCACTGATCGAGGCATGCGCAAAAGACCACAACATATCCACCAACGCCACCTATTTCTTATCAGGTCGATCAGTGTTCAAACAATCATAGCAGGTTCTTACTGCCTCGGAAGCCTTATACAATGCCCCCACATCAACAAGTATCTCTGCAACGAGATCCTGGATAATCCTCAAGTAGGGCCAACCAGTTGGTCGTTAACCTTGAGTACATTCATGGAAAGCTCACTTGTCACTCAAGATCAAGGTCTCGTCCAGAGCATCCTTCATCCTGGCATTCATTTTCTTCTACAACCACAAGATCAGAAAGCATGCGCAACCGAGACATACGCAACGAACGGCTCACCAAATCCATGTTAGAAAACACCCATTTGCCCTTCTTCATCGACACATTGATGAACCCCTTCGGCAGCTCCCCCTCCAGATCCGTCTTTTTTAATGTGAATACGAATCCTGTCTCCTGATACATTACAGAAAGTGGGAGCTCGTGCGTTTCGGACAGAGTGCGGTTGAGCTGGAAGATATCCCCGACATTCTCTTTGTACGTCTCGCGTGCTACGTCCAGGAGTCTGTTACAATTGGCCTATCGAATACAGAAGACATGAGCAAATTGTCTCTGAATCAACCGAACGTATTGCGTAATGCGTACCTTGACGGCGTAAACACGCGCATTGACTGCGCCGATTCCTCCCTGGTAATGTTATGAGTGAAAGTAGGTAGAGTGAAACAGGCGCCTCCACCTTTGCGGGCACCCCGTCTTCGTTCAAGTTTGCACCCACAAGGGCCTCAATCTTTGCGATGCGCTCGTCTGAAATCATCTAAAAATCATGATCAAAGTGAGATTCGGACTAGAACCGTGGGATGAAAGGCCATAACGTACGCTGTGTATAATCTGCAACAATTGAGAGCGACTCCCTTCAAGTGCCTTCTGCAATAATGGCAAATTCTTCACGACGCTTCGCAAGCTTAGCATCTGTGCTACTCGCGCAGAAGCTGGCTTCGCGGTGTTCGTGATTCTAACCTCTTGAGATGCCAGCTGAACAAGGACTCAATGAGTGCATGGAGAAAACATGAATGATCGTATTACCGAAGCAATGAGCTTGTCAAAATCCATTTTATTGAGAGGCTTGAGGGCATCCCGAACATCAGTGTATCGATCCTCTGTTTGTATGAATTCTAAACAAAATAGGTTAAGTAGAAAGCAAAATTCAAGGGCACCTTCTAGTCTCACCTTCCACGACATCAAGTCTTGCGTCAATGGCAGGTTGGACTGTCAGAAAGTGTGTCAATCATTTGTGATTAAGACTTCATCAGTGTTGCAGTTTACCTGTGATAGGTGATAGGATGTTGACGCGCAGAAGACGCGCAGCCATTGCAGTGTATGTATGGTTTAAAGTCCTAACATTTGGAAGCCATCCCATCAGAATTAATTTTCATACAGAACAGGTGAAGTGCGAACCCAAAAAGTGAATGAACTGATTTCTTATGCGCCATGTTCCCCACGAGCTCCAGGTTTTTTGCACTATCAGGATCGATCATCATGGTCCCTTCGACGGGGACATATCGAATTCGCAGAGAACCGGCAGCAAAGCGCGTATTTAGCCTCGACTCAGTGTGTTTAAACAGGGCACAAGTTGCCGACAACGCGTAATACCTAGGAGCAATTGTCAAAAACATTATCTTTGGACCAGGGATTGAGTATATGCGCACTTATTTGATACTGCGAGTATCGTCCCAGCGCGTTCATCGTCTTCTACACACAGTTGGAGAATAAACTCTAAGCCTAAGAACCAAAAACACAGAGTTGAGCAATGAAAATGATTACAGAACAGACACCATACACACTGACCACCAGTATCATTCCAGTATCTCCTCCCGATTGGCTCTAACTGAATGCCGGGAAACTCTTCACGGATAAACTCAACAAGCATAGAGCTATTCGCGGGTCTCTTTCCCGAAGTCCCAGACACATTATCCGCAGCAGACAAAAACGTATCCGGAACCAAAACAAGGGACGGACGATGGAGATGCATCTGATGCAGAGTTTTCACGTACGTTTGGCAATCTGCAAGCTATATCTACGCGTCAGCGAATCCAAATCGCTGGATCTCTCAATCAATGTTGCTGACGGACCTGGACAAGCATGACCTTGCCTGTATCCTTGTCCAACGCAGCCATTCCGACTTCGCGAGCGACACCTCTGCCTTCAAGAAGAGCGATAACACAGCTTCCCTCGTGCCTGACGGACGCGGAGGTCATCGGTCGGGCAGTGGTCGGTCGCGACTGACCAGTCCATAGGCGCGATCCCTCCAAGCTTGTCTGACCGGTCCAAGGGCAACTCGTTGTTGGCCTCGACGGGTATGCAGATGATGGACGCGCCTGAGGCATGTCGTCTTGTCGACAATGAATCGACGATCGATGAATACAGTAAGTAGTAGTATACGGCAAGTACCGAATGCTTGCCTTAAGCTTTTTCATGTACTTACTCTACATGTAGTTGTAGTGACAGCTGCAGACAGTTGACAGAAGCTTAAGCGCTTGAGGCCTACATAAGGAGCTGCTCTTTAAATCTGGCGCATCTTATAACTTCAGAAAAAATCATGCTTACTGTAACTTCAATATATTTATATTGCAAAGGTATGGATCGATAGACAACGTATCAAACCCCAACGTTCATCAAGGGCTCACCACAAAGACAGAAAAAAATAGGAACTTGCTCTACTCAATTCTGTTTCGCAAAGGTGAATGTTCGTACACATAATTATCCATCATGAATAGGAGAATCCTGCAGTTCCATGTCATCGTCAGAGTTCTCGAAACAATCCTTCTGGCTAATTGCCAGACCAGGAACGTCGGGCAGGAGGTTTTCCGAGCTTTTATCGCCCGCGGGCCACGCCGTACGATCAGCTAATGCCTCATCCAGTCGCTCCAGAATCCATTTCGCATCGTCCAAATGATTTCGGAGATACATCCCCACAAAGTGAGTTTTGTTTAAATAGTCCACTGTCTCCGCCGGCGCTGTGGCGAGATGCTTCTTGTATTTTTGAATCTCATGAGCACTAGGTGCATTCTTATACTGAACAGCAAAAAGACGAGCAAGGTCAGTCAATAGGGAGGTGAGAGGCGGATTGTTGAAGTCAAAATCCTCGATTCCTTGACTGGTAAGAAACCATTTCTTCACGCGACCACCATTGAAGTGCCCAGCATCGTTTCTGTAGGAAGCATCGAAAACGTCATTGAGAATCCTTTTCAGCTCGTGCTTCTGGGTGCTGGAAGGTAAGAATCGAAGTGAGACCCAGCTCAAGACATGCAGAAAAGCCTCCATATCGTCTTCGATCTTGTGCACAGGTGGCTTGTCCAGATCCGTGGAAGCTTTCAACAGCCGAACAGAGGTAAATTGCCAAGTGCCCTAAGTTGCAAAATGAGTACTGTTGCACATGACACTACAAATGGGCTTGCAAGACTTACCGATCGCTCACCCTGTCGCGCAACAATACTGTCCTTCTGCTTCGCCATCTCCCAGTCAATCAATAAACCCCTCCCATCATTGCTGATCAAGATGTTGCCAGAACTAACATCGCGATGCAGTATTCCAAGTGCATCATATGCGGTTTTCAGAGCTTGGAAAACATGTCGAGAATCAGCATGGAACAGTTGGGGGAACACCAATCAGTACAAGACGCACCAAGGAAGGCATCACGCGCGGCGGTCACAAACTCGAAAGAGGAATTGAAGGAGGTTAAGTCTCGGCCAATTTCTTTCATGGCCTGGCGATAATGTATATGGGGATGAAGAACCCTTGGCCTGGTCCCCGCCGCTGGTAGTTTGACCCATGCTTCTCGGGCATATAAATGAGTGCGCGTGCGCTGGTCTTCAACATCTCCAAAGCAGTAAACATGTGGTATGTGTGGTACGCCAGCAGCATGCAGCTTCTTGATGATTTGGCCTTCCATTTCCATATCGGGCATATCAATTCTCCACGTATCTTTCAGGAAGCTCACCCTCTCGCGACGCATATCCCAGACGATGAAAGTTCGAGTGGCGCGTCCTGTAGGTGACGTGTTACGCCTAAGCCCCGTCGCCATTCCGATAAAGTAAGTCCTCAGGTCCGACTCGTCCATCCTAAACTTAAATAGAGGCACATTGTTGTCAAGGTCAAGTTTGTCGCGCACTATTTCAGCCTCAGCTTTGCTTGGTCTTTCAACAGTCGTATCCATTCCGCGGACTCTCTTCGTGGCCATGCTATAACGCCAGAGGAACTCGAGAAAGGGATGTTCCGGACTTGCAAGGTCGAAAGCTTCGGTAACGATGGCCCCACCTCTGTCCCAGCGGAAGAGCCTCACATACTTAGGGAATATGAGGACCGAGAATATATGAGTCCGAAATTGCGAGGCAAATTGAGCAACGGCATAACTTGTTATCTGACCCATTGTCTCGCGACTTTGGTCGCTGTCGTGCTCAAAGGGGACTCTCGATTCGTCGCGAAATGGATCATCATTCTCGTCGAACTTCACTTCGATGTGGACTTCAAGTTCTGAGAAGTTAGTGACTTTTTTGGGATGCTTCTTCATGTATCCAGCAGCATAGGCTGTGATGTCCGGTTTAAGAGGCTCTAAAACCAGGACTCCTGCCTCGGTGTCAGGATGTGCATGGGTATCAACAAATTCCAAATCTAGGTTTGAAATCGTGTTCAAAGAATCAATCTAAAGTCGGCCACAATGTCATCAACTATCATCTTCAAGCGGGTATGTTTGGTGATTGTGGCTTACCAGCGGCTGATACATCGCAAGCTCTCCTCGAACATCTGAAACCTTGGCGAGCCTCGTGTACTCGTCACCAAGCCATGGGCGCTTTTGCTTAAGAGTTTCCGCTGAGAACGGTAGGAAGGTCTTGAGAAATGTGTCGACCGGCATCGGACCAACGAACTTGGATTCCATATCCGAGGCCAATCTCTCAATCCTTTTGTTTCGAACATAATGCATTGAGGTATACGGGTCTGCGCCAGATGATTTGAGAACGAGTGGTGTTGAGTCCATTGGCAAAGGTATCAGGTTCGTAGGTGTCTTGGGGGAAGACGGTTGTGGCTTAGTGAGATCTGATCCTGGTGGCGGTGTCAGAGGAGACATGGCAGACCCTAAGCCTGCTTTGTCAGCAGCAGTCAGAGTCGTATCGATCACAGGGAGTTTTCCAATCGTAGGCTGGTCGTTATTTGACATCTTTTTCAAGTTTCTGATGAGGCTTTTCTTGCCATTCCCTGGGTTTTTATACTGCACGACTGCTGTGGCGGATACTTACCTCTACGAATGCTGTTGTTCTGTTGTATTTCCTCCTGATTTCGATGATTGGCTAGGAACTCCCTAGAACACTGGGGGCAGTCTTGTCCCAATACGTTGTCTTCTCACCAACTGTTCTGAATATACCGTATACGGGCACAGTGCCTGAAAGGCTGTGGAAATGTCATGTTCTGATTGGCCTGGAACTAGACAGAAGGCTATTGAATATCAATTTCCAGTGTCTTATGCTTTATTCTGGGGCAGTAAGGGCTGCGGTGCTGTTAATTTTGCTGAAGCGGCGGTGGCGATAACAAGATAACGAACACTTGGAAGGGAAGTCGAATATGTACGAAGCTCCTCTTTTGCCTCCGATGTCGTTTTTCTCAGTGGTTAGACAATAGCCGACCTTGTCATCATCTTATCACGCTCTTACGATTATTCAATGTATCCTGTCATGACTAAACATAAACCTTCACTTCAAGACTATCTCTCTATTCACTACCTTATTTCTTTGAAATAAATCTCCCCCTTCACGTGCTACTTTCGGCATATTCTTGCTGTGGCGCATGTTGTGACCACTCTTCTTCGCCTCACCCCATGGTTTCGCTAAATGTTGTTGATGACCCTGGAGATTTGTGCATGCCTATCCTCCTTTTCTAACGCAGCAGTTTCGACTTTGCGAATCACGAGCCCTTGTGCCTACCAACGGACACGGAGGTCATCGGTCGCAATTGACTGCTTTAATGGGGCACGGGCACAATCTTGCAACCTGACCGGTCCAGAAGTGACTGTGGTTACAAATAGTCTACACGGATGGCTAGACGATGGTAACATTTTGGGACATGTCGTACGCAGTTTTTTGCATTGAACACTCTTTTCTGCTCGGTTCAAGAGTCAGCGCTCAACGTGCAACGTCCAGTATCCAAGGTTCAACCTCCAGTCATTGACCAAGGCGTGATTCGGAAGGCCAGTTACATGCAGACATGGCTGGTTTAAATTGAAAGGTGTAATGTCCGATAGCATTCCACAACTCCATTAATATTTCACAACCCCACATCAGGATCACACATCGTGGAGAATCTCAAGACCCCGCAACACGTTCCTTCTGGCCCACTACCAATCTAGAATTGACATGTGAGAGATGCGCCGAGCTTTTATCGTTCGTGGGCCACGCGGTATGGCCAGCCAAGGCCTCATTCAGTCTCTCCAACATCCAAGTCACGCCTTCGAGGCGTTCCAGATTCTTTAGGTATTGTCCGGCCTTGTTGTTTCGCTCCAAGTTGTTTCTATGTACCTCCGACAGTTGTGCATATTTGATGGAATGGAATGCTTCAATATCACTTTCGGTGGGTGCCTCATCATTTAAGTAACGAACGGCAAAGAGTTGTGCAAGATCGGCGAGTAACGAAGCGAGAGGAGGGTTCTTGAATTCAGCGCGACGCCCTGAACTGGTGAGAAAATATTCCTTCATGCGACCACCAATGAAGCGCCCAGCTTCGTCTTTGTAAGATGCATCGAAGATACGACTGAGAAACTTTTTCAGCTCTTGGCCGATAAAAATCGAAGGCAGAAATCGAAGGGAAACCCAGCTTAGGACATGAAGAAAGGATTCCATATCATCCTGGAGGGTATGGGTAACTAGAACATCGGTGGCCTGTAACTGTCGGATAGACATGAATTGCCAAGTACCCTAAGGGAGCGTTATAAGCGTTGCATGAGGAGAAGTGATATGTGGTGGACGGACACACCTGTCGCGCAGTGGGTTGAGTACCACCCGGACTGTCGTTTGTCCTTGAGCAATCCCAATCAACCAATACTCCCCTTGCATTGCGCGTGATCAAGATGTTACGAAAACAGATACTGCGATGCAGAATCCCGGTTTCTTCGTATACTATTTTCAAAGCTACAGAAGGGCGAATGCTTCGGCAGTGAACAAGAGATAAGTTGAAGATCCAGCACACCTTCGAGTCCGTCTTTCACAGCGGTCACCATCTCGTACGAAGAATTAAAAGTCGCCAGACTGCGTCCTCCATCATCCACAACTATACGACACTGCCGGACCGTTCGAGGAACTGTGGCCTTCCTCCTAAAGTCTGCTTGGTGGTTCGAGCCGCCTGCCTGCCATGAACCGCGGATGCACGAGAGTAAGCTGGCCCTCGACATCCCAGCGGAAGTAAGGTTGTCAAGGTAATGCATATCGAGTCCCCGCGTGTTGGACGCATGTGTTTCATCCTTTAAAGCTCGCTAAACTTGAGGCGCAAGGCAAGTCGGTAGTTTGGCTGCAGGGACTCTCGGACCGGTATTGCTTGGTTAGAGCCAGGTAATACAACCTCATGCGATCAAAACAACATTGATTGATATCCAGAAGTGGCTAGGGGACTTGCTTTTCAGGTTCTTTGACACGATCGACATAACACCCCAAACCCGGACTCCAAATAAACTCGTGCCTCAGAATCCCCGTCAGCACTTCATATGCACGTAAATTCGCATACGGAACACCAGTTCTTGGGTCCAAATACTTCGCCTGTTTCCCCGTGATTGGACACATCTGCTTCGGTCGAGCTGAAGGGTATACCATCGACGTCAACAACGCTTTTAAAGACCAGTGCAACGAGAGTAGAAATAAAATGAACGTACACAACGGCCGGCCCTTCCCAACATACACCTTCAGCTCGTCCCACTTCACATGATCCCCAAACATTGCCGCCATCGTCTCATGCCACGGGGGCTTCGCCACACCATCATACTGCGCAATCTCATGAATGACATAATTCTTCGCCAATTTCTCTATCCGCTCCGTTGGCTGGGGCGGTGGAGGTGGCGTCCACATCGCAGTGCTTGCTTGCATTTGGGATAGATACGGGTTGTAATTTATGGGCTGGTATTGTGCTTGTGCTGTCGACGAAGCCTGTGCCGTCGATGAAGCCTGTGTCGTGGAAGAGGCGGAACTGACGGCGGCCGGTGGCGTTGTTGAAGCGGACGCCTGAGGGGTGTAGGCCGGAGGGGTGTAACTCGTATACACCCCAGCCGGCACCTGCGACGGAGCCCCCGTCTGGTACATGTATGGAACGCCCTGCCCATATGCCGTCGATCCCGCAGCATTGTACGAACCGTACATATAGGGAGTTCTTGGAGGGAACGACGGAGCGGGCGGAGGAGGTACAACAATCTTTATCTCCTCGCCCTTGCTGATCCACCGTATAAGTGGCCCTTCAACTGTGGCACGAACGAGACGCGCCCGTTTCCGCTTTTCCTCCTCGATCTTCAGGTAATCTCGGTGTTGGACTATGTTTCCCTCTTCGTTGTCAAGGGCCTGAGCGATGAGTTCTGCTTGAGTGTATGTTTTTGACTCCGTCTTCGCTTTCCTTGGAGTCGCTGCCTGCATTATAAGGCTACGATCAATATGCTAAGTATATTTCAAACGATACGTGATGCACCTTCTTCTCCTCTGAAAATTTCATCCGCTTGACGGTCGCAGACGTGTTCAATATGGTATGCCTTCGGAGGCTTTGCCTCTTTTTCCTTGGACTCGACTTTTCAACATGAAGGACTTCTCCCGTTTCAGCATTGACAGCAACGCCAAGCGAAACGCGCCGTTTCGGCTGCTTCAATTTCGAGGTCGACGCCACAGGTTGAGATTGGGGGTTAAAGGTCACTTTATGCTTCGCATGAGCAGCGGCTGTAGCCCTTTCTACCCTTAAACGTGCTTCCTGAGATACACTCAGTGAGTCTGCGTTCGACCACTGCAGGATAAATGCACACCTTCCTAGCCCTCTTCTCTTCTTCCTGTACATCCTTATCTCCTGCATCTTCCACTTCCCGATCCGCCTCCTCGTCAGTACTCTCGAAATCAGAGCCAAACTCGTCCTGCTCGTCTGTAGCAGCCCTTCTAATGAGTATAATTCTGGCAGTGAACTAACGGTATCGGACCTTTGTCATTCACAAAGTCGACATCATCTTCAGCAGACTCTGCGACGATATCCAAGGCCATTTCGGCCAGAGCTGCTTCCATCCTGGTTGGGGTTTATGAGTCGATCGCACAAGGTCATTCACCGGGAGTTCCGCACCTATTTCCTGCTGTGCTTCTCCGAGGGCGACGCGTAACGAGGAGTTCCTCGGAGTCTTCCATGATTACATCTTCCATGGTGCCCTTGTCTGTTGTCGACGGCGAGAGAAACTATTGTGGTGGTCACCGTTGAGGTCGCTCAGAACCAGAACTTTCAAACTCGTGCATCGGAGCCAACACCCTTCAAATCAAACAACCACCAACATCCAAAAAAACCCAGCCACTGCCAATTCACTCGAGCACACTTGCCTTTCCGTCACAATGGGCCGTCGCGCAAAGTTCGTCCCCACTGGCCCCTCCCACCTTGCCCGCGTCCTAGCAAGCCTCAATGCCCCACCAAAGCTGACACTCTCGAACCTCAAAAGCTTGAAACTTTCGCTGGCGTTCCGGAATGACCACTTCGGCGCACGGTTCGTATCTCCATGTCACTTGCAATCGCGCGAAATACTGACGACCTCATTCATTTCTCTCAGTCACTTCTTGAAAGAGCAGCTCCCACGGATACGCTACGCTAACCCAAACCTCGACATTCAAGTGGACAAGGTGCGCAAAACAGCAGAGGAGGCTTGGAGGCCTGAGATGGAACTTGAATTTGGTGAGTCTCGCGTGCGTCCACTCTATGTCACTTTATAGATGCCATCACAGTCGATGGTCAACAACGAACCCTGGATATGCACGAAAAATGGTCCTCAACGATCTTGAAGGAACTTATGGAAGTAGCCGGAGGGGATGCATGGGCGCAATGGAAACTAGAGGCGGCGGCGACAGGCCAGCCTCTCGTCCCCGGAGAGGAGAATGAGGACCGCGTCGTGAAGCGGCCAGCACCGACACCACTACCTTCGCTGAAGGTGTTCCGCGCGATGGCACCACCAACACCACCTGCTCCTGGAACAGAACCGTCGAATGAAAAGCACACACTGGAGCAGGCTATCTCTGGGGAGGCAGCCCCGCAGCCAGAGGAGAAGAAAGTAGAGGCTCCCATCCCTTCGCCTCGCCCGAAGACTGGGGTAGCCGCCGTGCTCCCGTAATGTCGACCTCTAGGCACACGATCTCCTCGTACAACTTTATTTCGCATCATATAATTTTTGCAACCACTCGACTCTTGAAGCCCACCGAACGTGTCGAACATCGTTGACAATACCTGCAATGATATAATACGCAAATACACACAGGATTAAGGCTAGTTATACGAGTTTATGCCGTTAGCCAGCCAGAAATCAATACAATGAATCCTAGTCCAACTATAAGCCAAGAGAGGTCGTCGAGGAATAAGGATCCCATTTGTAGGTACTTCAGTCCGTTAACAATTATCGAGGGTAAAGGCGGTGGTAGATGCGGTAAAGCAATCGCGAGAAGTGTCGGAGGTTGCACGGCATCCTACATGCCACGACTATAAGTCTGTGACTCTGAAAAGAAGAAGACGACGTACAAAGCCGGAGAATATCCGCACGGAATGAAGAACGATCTCTAATGTCGTGAATGCCCAGAAGAAAGGCTAGACAAGACAGATCAGCAACTTGAACAACATTGAAACATCGAAAGACTCACCACAACCTGAACTCTCAGTAATAGCGCCACGTCCCCTAGCGGACTACTCCTCCCCAGTTCAGCCCACCTTCTCCACAAACCCACGCCAACCGCATGTTCCCCAAATTCCTCATATATCTGTGGCTCCTTCCATAGGACAAAATACGCCAACAAACACCACGTAGTGATCAGATGTACAAACGGCATCAGCTTCTGCAGTCTCGTCGGAGTCTTCTTAGCATTTGGCCCCAGCCCAGTAGGCATCTTACCCGCTGCACCAATACTAGGTGGAAAACCGGCTCCACTAGCGCCTTGCGGGAAGAGCATAGCAGCAAACGGATTATCCATAGATGGCAGCGTTGGATTCACATCAGCCGGAGTGAGGCCCGGGAGTGATTCCGCTGATCGCGACAGAGGGCTCCCAGCCATGAGTGCCTGCAGGAACTGTTGCTGTTGCTGCTCTGACCACGCGGACGGATCGGGTGTCGCACCAGGTTCGAAACCCATGCCGGCGAAGGGGTTTTGAGGGTCCGGAGGCGGGGGGCGATGCGGACGAGGCGAAGGAGACGGCGAGAGACGGTTCGGCGGTGTTGGCATCGCGGTCTCCTCGCCGACGAAAGTCCTTAGATTCGTTGATAGATCTGGTAATGGTGGATCTAGACGATGCAGTTTAGATGCTAGTACCCGTTAAAAAAAGCTGCATAGATGTATTTCAAGTACCGTCATGCATGTAAGCTGGGGCATCTTCGCCTCTGGCCGACGTCGTAAGCTTTGCGAGCCGGTCGGAACCTCTGCTCAAGATCGCTTTCCTTCGTGCCTCGGCGCGTGCTGCTGCAGACATTTTTCTCAAAATGGACGCCTGACCGAGGAAATGGTGGTGGAGGGAGGTGAGACGTGGCAAACATGAGGATCTTGGCACCGTGCCTGGTCTGTTTGGCATCGTCTCTTAAACTAAATACGATCGACAAGGGTCGGTCGAGCGGAACGGTCTTTCAGAACCAATCACCGAAGAATGATACAAGTGAAGGAGAATAGAGTAGAATCCGATTGTGCTTGGATTGTGCTTCCCATCGTACTGTATATATCCACATGCCACGTAAACTGTGATGCGTTGAGTATTGTTCGCCGATGCCCCCGCCGTCCAACGAATCCGAAATCCCGAAGACCACGAATGAAGAATGTCGAACTGAATTTTAGAAACTTGGACAACTGATGTTGCGGCAGGCGATATTAGCCTGTATAATTAAGTCCCGATATTTTCGTCGGAAACCGTCGACGAGATAATCTGAAAAATCAAATTAAGCCGTATCAAACCCAGAGCCTCTCAAGCAACGCACAAAATAGTTTCGCCTGCGGTAAGTAAGAACGCCCGCCTAGGGCTCGGAGAGCAATCTCGCACGACGACGCAGTATGCGTAGTTGCCACTCCCAACGGTCTCCTCTTCCATCGGGATTGCGACGTCGACATCCGATGCAATCGAAGAGATGAAGATGTTGAATGAAGGAATATATTTCTTGACAAGTAGAGGTGAGGAAAATTTAGAGCCGCGAGTGCGTAGAGCGGAGCGAAGGGATGCCGGTACAAAGTTTCCTCTGTTTTACGGATGTAGCTTTCTGGATCCCATGGGCAGTGGGCGCAGCGCCCATCCCATGGCAACTATGCCCTCCCCGATTCGCTGCAATTATTCGTCACAGTTCAGGATGATGGACACGCTCTCCAGAATTTTTTACGTCGTCGGGACTATGCAAAGTGCAAAAGATAATAAGGAAATTGAGGGCCGGGCTTCCGTTGCACTTTGTTGCTTGATAATACGCTCGGGCTACAGGCGCTGCAAGAACAATAGGAAATAAAATCGGATCTAATCCCACAGAAAAAGCTTCGAGGGATAGCCTGTTTCTTGGATTCACGTGTGCGAAACTGACTTCCTTTTGCAATGACATCTTGGGAACATCCACCCACAGACCGACGTCTATCAATAATCAGACTCTATCTGACCCTGACTAGATTGCCGATGCGCCGGTCTTAACACAGTAGATCATGAGATGATGTTGTCGTTTCACGAGCACATCTGAGTGGAAGAAGTAAGAATATCAGGAGCACGGTCGAAAGGATCTATGTTCACATGCCTGGAGTTCCACAGAGTCAGAAGGAATATATAGCGAAGAAAGTCGTCCGTATTCGCTGTAGAAAACACCGAGAACGGACATTCCGCGCAACGCCAGTACCTAATCCGACTCCTGCCATCCCATCCAATAACAGATGTTGAACTCACCGGAGAACCAGAGGACCAGCTGAGGGAATATATGACCTCAGCCACAGGCTAAAAGACAATAAGGATTCCAGGATTAGTGGTTTGCCGAGATAATATGATTCAATCTCCCTGATGAGCCTTTTCGTCGTAGACAATAAGGGCTTCCAAATCGGTATACAACGAGTACCTGTTCCATTGCAACGAGGTGCACGGGACTGCGGTTGCAGTGGTTCGTTCGTCCTTGGGTGTTTGTATGAAAGTCCTACTCCTTCCAGACTGTTAAATGATGATCTCGGTTATCTAATTCTGCTACGGTTTCATTCGCCTTTCCATTTTAAGCGAAAGAAGCCCAAGTGAGCATCGAAGTACGGTAAGCCTGGCCCCGAGGATGAAGTCCTAGTCAGTGGTCGGGCACGTTAAGGTAGGTGAGACAGGCCTCTTCAAGTTGGCAAGCAACTTGGGTGTCAACTTGAAGGCCGTCGGTCAATAGGGCCAAATAGCGACGGATTTGAGTTTTTGATTTCACTTTGATTCTGAACTTCGGGCCACGACCATGCAACGACCATGTAACTCAAACGCTGATTCGAAGATCCGAAACCGAACATGGATTCGTTTCCTGCATTAAGATCACACGAGATTCAGCTTTAGATCGATTGGTATGATTTATTACTACAATAATTCCTTTCGTTCCCTCCCCAGATAGCCCCAAACAACCAAAATATGTGTTACTAATACGAAGAAGCCGAAGTGGATAAATATAGTGACTGCGTCGTACGTCCTTCCTTCCCTCACTCCTCCAAAAGACGACGGTATGCCAAATGCTGACGTGTCAAATCAATGCTTTGTGAGGTTCATTAGCTCCCCGTGACATCCGAAAGTAATCGTGAACGACTCACTATGAGTAATGCAATGCAAAGGGGTCGTTGCGCGAGTTATCTCAAGCGACAACGCAATATGTGCCGTTCCCCGATCCGCCAGTCTCCTCATTGGTAGGGATGGAGACGTCCTCAAAGACAGCGATGGCGGTGAAAGAATCCATTGATAGTGAGGATGAGTGAGGATGGTTAAGAGGTGTGGTGGATGTGGTGGATGAAATGGTTGTGTAGGTTGCAGATGAGCCTGACGAACCACCGTAACAACTACCTGGCTTTATAGGAATTCCAAAGCCCCACAGACATAAACTGCTAAGTGTCAGGCCCTTAATGTTACCTTCCCAGAAATTCCAGTGGCCACTGTTCTAATTGTTCTCCGGTCACCCTATGCGGATATCCCGGCGAATTTTGGTAAACTTTGTCTTCACGCGTCCAGGTACCGTAGAAAGACAATAAGGATGGCACGTCTGGACTCTTCACCGCGCTTAGCCGAAGCATTTCGGGTGAGGTCGCCATCCACCGGTACGATGAGAAGCCCCTCAGATGGCTTCGGATCTACGAACGGTAGAGCGGACAACGTTGGACGGAACAAAGCAACACTTTCGAGGGTTGTGATTCGATTTCTGCGTACTTGGATCTTCGTGGGTGTCGTCTCGCTTAGAACTCCACAGATAACACCCTAGATATTTGGTGTCCTCCCCTCTCAACTCCGCATTGATGGTCTTAATCGGTCGCAAAACCGAACGAGGTATAGTCTGTTATAATTCGCACAAGCCCTCCCCTTCAAAACAATAGGACTCGAAATTGAATTCTGCACGAGGGCTTTGGTGGGTTATCCATCCACCGCCGAGGTGCCCGAGTCGTATTTTAGATTCACTCCAGCAATAACTCCAGAGTTTTGAAAACCTCTGCAGTCCAGTACGCCATGGCCAAGAACCCGATCCTTGCCGACTCTCTTCGACCGCGCAGGTTCAAAGTTTATCGCCCACAGGAATATTTGACGCGTTTTTAAGCGTACATCACGGATGAACACCCATAAAAGGCTGAAATCACATCGAGGAAGAGGCTACGGTCAACAGAAGCAAATAAGCGCCTGTTGCTGGTGTTCCTGGTGCGTAGTCTGTCACTCCTTCCTTGCACGCTTTCAGCCCTTTCTTCTGAGAGTTCACAGACGGGCCGCCGAGTTCAATTTTCCAATCGAAGGAGGTTTTTTCTTCCAGATTTAAAAGTCGAATTCCCATTCGAAATACAACCAAAAATATCGAAAACGAAGCGGATAAATATTCTGCTCTCAGCGCGCGTCCTCCCTCCCCACTGCCTCCCGCCTCCGTAAACGTCGCATAAGCGATAAAATCATGGTGAATAATGCGAATCTGATGTGAAGAAGATGCCGTTGTGCTGTTGACTCTTTAGATAGGCCGCCGCCGTAGACACACGAGACTCACAATCAATGGATTAACTTAATGCCAAACGGTTGCGCGAGATATCTCAAGCGACAACGCAGTATGTGCCATTGCCCGATCCGCCAGACTCCTCGTTGGTGGGGATGGAGACGTCCTCGAAGACAGCGATGGTGGTGAAAGAGTCCATGTTAAGTTGAGAATGGATGAGGATTGGAGAGAGGGTAAGATGGGATGTTTCCGGGTCGCAGGTAATCAGCCTCAGCTTGGAATTTTTCGCTTCCAGTGGTGCTGGCTTTATAGGAAATCAACCGGCCTTCGACTTTGACAATGCAAAACTTTACATCCAATCCCCTTCCGCCCAATTGTTCTTCAACAGTTCTGGTCAATTTGACTCCTTGCGGCATTGAACAAGGGAGCCAGACATCGGTGAGTCTTTGAGAACAATAACGGTGGCGGGGATCCGTGGACTCATACGGCGAAGGCCCGCGCGGGAGGCTGGAATAGGTACCATGAATCACGATGGTACCTTTCGGATCTCGATTATCGCATAAAGATACATTACGCTGACAAAACCCCGACGCGAAAGACGAAATAATTGAGATTTCGAGAGGAGGATAGCGCGTGCAAAACAAAGCAAGGAAACTTTGATGCCGCTTGGAGTCAACGTGGAGAGACAAAGTTTTCTGGATTTAACGCACGCAGATTCTGAATTCACGTAAGGTGCGTCAGTGTCTAACAATATCGCAATACCACAGGTGCAAAAAATCACCAGCGAAGAAAGGTCGAACCGGCCCCGCGATCCGTATAAAGCAATGATAGACTTCATTCTTTTTCCGTATTTTTCTCACCCAGACGTGCGAGATCGGAGATGCCATCGCAAAATATTGTCAACGCCATTCCTAGTCTCTAACTGAGTTCCTAACTGTAAACCCTGATTAAACCCAGGATCGAACGACATGCCGGTACAGCCCTAGGATGGAATCGAATGCATAACATAAGGCAAGAACACCTACATTGAGCAGAGCCCAGGAAATGAGATCCAGAAAAATGGAAAAACGAGGTGATTTCCCTGTTACATCGGCATGAATGCGGGAATATAACCGCCCAAAAAAAACTGGAGAACGAGCGGTAAAGTCCACATCTGGAGGAATCTTAACATGAGGCGAACACATGACGCGGGGTCTTTCAAAGAACATTATCAGAACAATTGTCATCGAGGGTGCACATTGTCGCGCCGCTAGAAGCACAAGTCGATCCCATTGCGAGGACTACAACGTGCACCAGATAGAAAGAATTCTCGCGCGGTGGGCGGGCGCCTTAATGATTGTCGGAGAGAGAACAGAGAGGCAGTAGGTTGGCAGTAGTCGTCAAAATAAGAAGACAGTGCAAATATACTTGCTTCATGGCACCAGAACATAGTCAGAGCGTGCCTATCCATCGCGGCCTATACCTGCTAGACAAATAAAGGGCTCCAGTGTATCCGAAAGAGAGAGTAAGTCTGGTACTGCGATGTGGGAGGGGGGTCGCTCAGAAATATCTGCTTTGAGAGTTGTCAAGAACCATACTAACGACATTTAAAAGGCTGAACGTCTGCAAGATACAGGCATTGGAATCTTTCCAGAACGGGGAGGAAGACATCCAATCCCAGCCATTGAGCTAATGGATTACGGAAATAGTCTCGAGACCGTAGGATAGAGCCTGCAGCGTTGTTCCAGGTAAGTAGAGGGCATCACTTAATGTTCTGAAGGTTCCTTCAAAGACAACTGGTACGCGCCCTGCGTGCGTCGTGCTTTCGGCGTGGATGTCTGTGGATGTCCAGTCGTCCACGAGGTGCATAAATGACTGGAACCATCATAAATGATCGATCTGGTGAATAAAACGCGTTTACAATATAAGAATACTGTTTTCTACGTCTTCCTCACCATATGTTGTGGGGCTGTAATGCTGTTGGAACAAACAGCGACCTTGGGGTGGCCCGGGTTAGGCGCAAGAAATGGGGTGAATTTCCAATTCCGGACATCCGCCAAACTTGCGCCAACACAAATCCGTCGTTGCACTCGTTCAGCATTTGGCTCTTGCGGGAGTTGCGCTGGTGGACTCATCCCCTCCACTTTCAGGACCACCATGGCTACCGTAGCCGCTCCCGAGGAAGGCAAGCTCCTCAGCGAGGCTCTCAACACCGTCAAGATCCAAGTTCAGCAGATGAAGCGGCATTTGGTACGTCCGCAGCTGGTTACATTGGAATTTCATTATATGTATGACCGTATTTGACGATATAGGAATTGGATGAACTAATGGATGCACTGAAGAGTGCAAGCTTGATGCTAGCAGAGCTTCGCACCTCTTCGCTGTCACCTAAACAGTATTATGAACTTTGTGCGTATACACATCGAACTGCAGTCAATGAAGATGATTGACCGAATATTTGCAGATATGGCCGTATTTGACGCTCTGCGCCATCTGTCCAACTACCTATACGATGCACATACCCAAGGACGGCACCATCTGGCGGACCTGTACGAACTCGTTCAATACGCTGGCAACATTATTCCACGGCTATACCTCATGATCACTGTCGGCTCCGTCTATATGTCAATCCCAGAAGCACCGGTCAAGGAAATTATGAAGGATATGATGGAAATGTCGCGAGGTGTTCTTCACCCCATACGTGGCCTTTTCCTCCGCCACTACCTCAGTGGGCAGACAAGGGACCACCTACCTGTTGGATTGGAACCTGGGTGCGTTCTTCGTGATATTTATTTTCTCCAGATGAGTTTAAATTTTTTTTCCAGTCCTGCTGGAAACCTGCAAGATTCTATCTCATTCGTGTTAACCAACTTCATCGAGATGAACAAACTCTGGGTTCGACTACAACATCAGGGGCATTCGCGAGACCGCGAGAAACGCGAAATGGAACGCCGGGAACTCCGAATACTCGTTGGCACCAATCTCGTCCGTCTCAGCCAACTGGACGGCGTGGATCTGGAGATGTATCAGCAGACAATCCTCCCTAGTATATTGGAGCAAGTGGTGAACTGTAAGGACGTGATAGCACAGGAGTACCTTATGGAAGTGGTTATTCAAGTATGCTCAGCCTCATTTTCATCATTTGATGCGCGTTTATCCTCGTTGACAGGTTTTCACGGACGAATTCCACCTCCACACGCTTGGTCCCTTCCTATCGGCCACCGCTCAGCTTCATCCCAAGGTGAACATCAAGCAGATAGTAATCGCGCTCATCGACCGTCTCGCCGCGTATGCCGCCCGGGAAGCGGAAAGCGAAGACCCGGAAGAGACGAAACGTCAGGAGGAAGCTGCCGCCCGCCGCCTGGCCGAGAAGGTGAAGATCCAGAAGAGCAAGGCTCGTGAAAACGGAGCCAAAAGCGCTTTCTCGCCGACCACGGAATCATCTAATGCATGGGGATCTGTACCTCCTACCCCAACAACGGCGACCACCGTAGAGTCGGAGGTCACATCCCCAACTTCACCTACTTCGACGGACGGGCTGATCGGACTTGACGAGAAGGTAGGTGGAAAGGGCAAGGACAAGGAAGGATCTCCTGTGCGCAAATTCAGAGGCGTACCAGAGAATGTGCAGCTGTTTGAGGTGTTCTGGAAGCAGGTTGTGGAGCTCATCAAGGTATGCGTCTACGCTCATCGATGAAAGTTCCCAGATTTAAAAAAATATATGTCTTAGGCCCGACCAGATTTATCGATACAGGACATCACAGCCCTCCTGGTATCGTTGACAAACTTGTCTCTCAGCTGCTACCCTGACAGGCTAGAATACGTTGACCAAGTCCTTGGTTTCGCCGCTGACAAGATCAAAGAGTTCACCGACAAGTGAGAGACCTCGCATCTTATAAGAACTCCATCTCAAATATCGTATATCTAGCCCTGACCTGCATGCTCCACAAACAAGCTCAAACCTTGCCTCACTGCTCGTAGCACCCATCAACTCCTATCAATCCGTCCTCACTCTCCTGGCCATCCCGAACTACTCACCGCTTCTTACCAAACAGCTATTTTCCACCCGCCGCTCCATTGCTCACTCCATTATCTCCTCTGTGCTGAAAAATGAGACTGTCGTTGAAACACCAGAAGATGTCGACGGCGTGCTGGATCTGTGCCACGTACTTATCAAGGATCAGTCCGATTCCGCCTCTGCAGGCGGGACCGCCAACGCCGTCCAGCAAAATGTGAAGGATATTAGACGACAAGGTCCGTATGTTGTCGAGCGAGAGGAGATGGCGGAGGAGCAGGGTTGGGTGGCGAGGATGGTACATCTATTCCGCGCAGAGTCATTGGATGTCCAGTTCGAGGTAATTTGCCTTGCTCATATTGTTTTTTCTCGCTCGTGCGATTGATATCTCAAATATTCCAGCTCCTGCAAGTTGCGCGAAGACATTTCGATGCGGGAGGCGAACGAATGCGGTTCACCTTCCCCGCTCTTATCACCTCATCCATCAAACTATGTCGACGGTATAAGAATCGGGAGCATGTAGTACGTCTCTTTACTTCATACTTCCACCCATTCCATATCTAATTTCCTGCCTTCGACTTCTCAGGAAGACGAGTGGGAAACCAAAGTTGCTGCAATCCTCAAATTTGTGCGCCAGCTCACCTCTATCCTTTCCACGCAAATCGAATCCCCTACAATTGCGCTTCGGCTCTTTCTCCTCTCTGCGCAGATTGCAGATGAGTGCGGGTTCGAGGACCTCACGTATGACTTCTATGTGCAGGCCTTTAGCGTGTACGAGGACAACATCTCCGAGTCGCGTGCGCAGCTGCAGGCTATTACGCTCGTCATTGGCACGCTCGCGGGTGCCAAGGTGTTTGGGGTGGACAATTACGACACACTGATCACGAAGGCGGCGCTGCATGGCGCGAAGCTTTTGAAGAAGAGCCATCAGGCAACGGCAGTGGGTTTGGCCAGTCATTTGTGGTGGCAGGAGGCGCCACCGCCGTCTGATCCAGATGGCGAGGCGGAGACTGGGGAAAAGAAGGAAGTAACAGAGAAGGCGCCGATCAAGGATGAGGGGGGCGAGGTATCTCCCAAGGCTGTGAGTTTCCAACAATATCTTGTTTCTTAAGCACAGATGGTCTTATGTGTCCTAACTTTTTACTTAGTACCCATACCAAGATAGTAAACGTGTCCTAGAGTGCCTACAGAAGTCACTGCGTATCGCAAACTCCGCTATTGAAGAGATCGTGACCGTCCAGCTGTACTGCGATGCCCTCGATCACTACCTATACTACTTTGACCGCGGTGCACCTGCTGTTAGTACTCTCCGTCTCTATTTTTCCAACGTAGCCTGATATATATTTTTTCGCTCTTCAGGTCGCACCCAAATTCGTGAATAGTTTGGTTGAGCTGATCACTTCCAGCATTGACAACATATCGTCGCCCGACGTACACCCCTCACAGCGTGCGCCACCCGGCCTCATCGAAGGCGTCCAAACTCCCGAAATGATCGCCCGGCATTTTAGGAACACCTTAATCCACATCCAACGCAGGAAGAATGCAGCGTACGGGGACGGGTCGGCAACTGTGGATACGCGATGGGACGACGTCGACGTTGTCGGCGCGTTGTTGAAAATGGGGATCGGACGGTGATCCAGTACATTTTTTGAGCACTCTGTTTTTTCCGTTGTCTTTAAGAGTGGTGGAGTCCGTGCATGCATGGGGAGCGGTGTTTGTGCTTTAATGTTGTGTATATTGTACAGGTTATCGATTTTTATGGCGTGGTCAAACTTCAAGTCACGGGTGTGCATCAACATTTTGTGACCATCATTACATATCAATGTCCCAGTGCGCCACACAAGAAACGGGCACACCAAGTAGTTTGGCAATGTAATGTATGCATAAACTGAGAAACAACGTTATTCCCACTCTCATACATGGCAACGATGAAGATTATCACTACCCAGTGAAATGATGCCGTGGATCCCGACCTCAACTTCAAGTACTTATGCGTGACATGAGGACTATATATCAACCTAAGAGTCCAAAACATATATCGACGGGGAAGCAATGAGGGAAAGTGGGCAGGGATATCATCAAGAGGTCGACTTCATGGCCAAACCACTTGTACATATGCAATACATATAATGACCACCACCATGAACCCCTCCCCTAATTTCGTAAGCCGTGCCAAAACCAATACATATGTACATACAAATCCTCACAAGTCAATCAACAATGCTTCCTTCCTCTCCTCGGGCTGCACAAACCCCGCCGGTATCGGTATCGATGGGCCATACATCGGGAATGCCTGCGGGTTCGACGTCGGCGCAACTGGGAACTGCGGGAGCTGAACCTGGGGCTGTGGCGGCTGCTCCTGCTGGCGACGGGGTGCCCTCTGTGTTACAGTGCTGCTGCGTGTCAGGTTGCTATTCGTCTGTGGCGGGGCGGATGCATAGGAGACGGTCTTGTGGCGGGTGAGATTCGAAGAAACCGACAGTGCGGGTGCAGGTGTGGTGTGCTGCTGTTGTGGCTGTTGTTGTGGAGGGAATGGCGGAGGTGAAGCGGCGTATTGAAGTAATGGGGACTGTGGTTGTGCGGGTTGTGCGGAGGCAGCTTGGAATGACAAGGGGGATGTTGGTTGGTATTGTCGTGGGTTGAGTGTAACGGGGGGTAGCGATTGAAATTGGGAAGGGCTGGACGGCGTGTATTGCGGATGTTGCTGTTGCTGTTGTGAGGACTGTGAGTATTGGGACTGATGACGTTGGGGTTCCGCTGGAGGTTGGGACGGCGCGAAAGTGGGTGGTGCAGGAACTGGTATTGGCGAGACTTGCTGTTGAATGGCGGGTTGCTGCCATTGCGATTGTGATGAAGTTGCTATGGGGGCGTATTGACCTTCGTAGTCTGAATACGTTACCGGAGATGACCGTGGAAGCTCCTGCTGCGGTTGGTAGGCCGATGCAATCACTGGTACTTGTGAAGCCCACTGGTTATAGCCGTTGACAGTACTGTAACTTGAATCGGCCTGCTGATAGTTATTGGCAACAGGTTGAGGTGATCGCCAGCGAGGGTGGACAACTTGCTCCGTAAGTAGTTTGTCGTACAATTTGACCGCTTCGGAGAGTTTCTCATGCATATCCGAAAGCATTTCTTTGAGTCGAGTATCAGCCAAATGAAAAAGCGGTCAGTGAATGTAACTCAAGGCTTACGTTCTTTCCGATCAGCATCATCCAAGCTCAGTGCCAACTTCGGCCGCAAACTGTTCGCCTTGTCATACAACTCATTCACTGCTGGGTACCTCGAGATATCCCGACCACCTTGAGCCTCGACCTGCTCGATAGTTTGACTGAATGTCAAGATCGCGTCAGCCTCTAACGGCTCAAGGTCATAGTTAGGGATAGTGGGCAAAGCAGGAAGAGGGGCAACAGTCGGAGGATATGATTGAGAATAACCGGGACCAGCATAAGAATACGATGGGTTCTCCGCTTGCGGAGAGTCGAGTGCGATTGGGGCGCTTGGTCTCGGGGCGTTCGCCTCCCGCAAACTCGCCTCGATAGCAGCTTTGAGATCCGGGTCATCTTCCTCCTCATTGTACGACGACTTCGTGGTAGGGTGTGAGCTGCGATCAATGATGGGAGGTTCCGAGTATTGCCAATGTGTCGGAGATGGTTGGGAGGGGACATACCCCGGACGGGCATGGCCATTCGCGGCACCGACTTCCTGTAATGAAAGTTGAATCGCCCGCTGAAGCTCTGCATCGGCAAGGTCGCGAGCACTACGATGGCGGGTGCCATGCGTGCTGGCGGTGCGGCGGTGTCCCTTGTCACTGAAGTCTGCGTAGTTAGAACAGGCAAGCGAAGCATTTGGGGATGGATGACTTACACTTTCTCGGCCTTCCTAGTGATCTTCGAGTAGCATCCATCACAAACCCGGACTTCTTGCGTGATCCCAAAGTGGGGTAAGGGAATCGACTTCGAGGAACACGCCTGGTCGAAGACTTGCCCGCAGTTCCGGCAATGATGCTTGCGGTTGGTAAATGTGAAGGGCTCTCGACAGCGGAGACATACATCCGAGTCTATCCATTCAGGTGGGGTTTGTGTGTCCACCATTGCTGCGTTGGCAACGGCAAGGTCCTTTGGGGGGAACTTGTACCCTGTGCTTCGGTCGGTTTGACATGTCGAGCTCGATACAGAAGTTGACGCACCTTCGTTGGTCAAATTCTTGTAAACTTGACCAACATAGCTCAATGAAGGCTTCCCCTCAAACGCAATGCTCCAGTTCTGAATCAATCTTAGTATGTTATTCTTGACGTCGTTGTTCAGGGCTGGAATCTTCAAGATCGAGACCAAGTTGTCCATGAATTCTCTAGAAGCAATCTCTGACAAGAACAGGTCTCCTCCATTCTTAATGCAGATATCTGTCAACTGTAAAGCTCGCCAAGTTAGCAACACTAGGAAGATGATGACAACACCAATGAGACGTACTCCCAGCGCTAAGTTCTGCACGTTTGGATTCTTATGATTGAGCCGCCGCTTTAGCGCACGCATGGCATCTTTCGCCTGTACAGACTTTGAGCGAATTTGATCACATATTTCCAGATTTAACGCGATGTCTTCGGCGCCAGCAGGTAGAAGTTCCGAAGTGGCTTTATCTGTGAAACCGAAGTTAGAAGCGCACTGGAGACAAAAGCAGCACTACATACCGACAGCATCATCGAGCTGGGATGTCCCCCAAAGCCAGCTCCCTAGTCCAGACATTATGATTTGAGAGATGAGTGGTGAATTATGTCTCCTGTGAGTGGTGCCAGTGGAAAGCCCAAGAGCACTGCGCACAGTAATCAGATGACTAAGCAGACCTATGTAAAACATCCTCTCACGATTTGTCCGATTTGCCTATCACATTCACTGTCGTGACTCGTCTTGCTTCTGCGTTACGCCGTTGCTACAACGTACGTATCTTGGTGTTCAACTTGTCTACTGCTCCGTAGATGACTATATGGAACTCCCTTCGATGAAAAACTGAGAAGCATTTCCAAACGACATTCTCATAGTGGCAATATCACCAGCAGTGTATCCAATTGACGTGCCCTCATTATATATAAGCTTCTACGCACTGTGCTCTAGAGGATATACCTCATGGAGTCTCTCTTTCTACCTTTTCGGGCTCTCTTCAGGCCAATGGCGAAGGATTCAGTTTTTCCGATATCAGGACGCGCTCGAAGCCAAGTTACCAGGACCCTGCATGATGCTGCACGCTGCTGCATAGCGTCAATTTTGAGCTCCCCTACTATTGTCACCATGCAGACCTCCACGATCCTTGCGCTATCTCAGAAATTCACGTCGCCCTTTTAATCTGTGTCCACTTCGGCCTCACCCAGGATCTGAATTTCATTCTGGACATCATTCCACTCGCTTCGCAATCTGAAGGCTTCGAATCTCACAAGAAAACATACATGCATCTACAGATCAGCTAATCCAGGACGATCCTGTGGTGAGATATTCTACGTCAATACCATAGTACGTGAGTTCGCCAGGTTGGCTCAGGCTCCTCGACCTTGGCGTCTCTGACCCCAATCTCTTTTTAAAAAAAGGGGGGTAATTTCTAGGGCCTCCCTCATGCCTGCGACGTTAATGTGCTGTGATGTGGCGATGCATCATTCTCATAGTTAAAGCCCGGTATATCATCCTGTTTCTGTTGCGCTCAAACGTTTTCAGACGACCTGGATCAGTCAGAACGATACCAAAGTGGTCGTTGTAAATTGTAATGGCCTTTCAATTTGCGGCTCCTTAGATTGATTCTCCCAGAGACGCTGAAGTTTGGTTGCTTGTCTGCAATTCTTTCACCAGTGTATTAATGTTTTCGAGTTGTACTGCGGCATCTTGTCGACGAATTCTAGTGACAGCACTTGCATAGTAAACTATGAATGAATTGCTGTGTCAACTGTATAAGAAATCGACGCAAAAATGGTACAGGTAATGGCCAAAGGCGGACGGACCTTACACACTGCAATTGGCCAACATAGGGCGAATCTACATACCTAAAATTATTACACGATGTACGTATGTCAAATTTCTGATGGTAGTTAGGAAATGTGGTTTAGTAAACCTTTAGTAATTTGCAGACCTTTAGTAGTAAATACTTATTAGCCCTACTGCTCACTTTGATCCTAGCTAAGTACTGCCTATGTATTCTTCTTAAGCAACCGTTGTCCACGCACGTCATGCAAATGCGCAGTATGTAAGTACTATGATGGCTCCGAACCAACTCCGAACTTTCCAAGAAGTGCTGCTGCGGAGCCACGCCCGCACTTCATGGGGAAAGCAAATGGTCGTCGAAGCGAAGCGCGTGGCAATGTGAAGCTGGTACCTAAAAAGGTTCAATCATCAACCTTGTTTCCCGTCCTCATCGTCGTGTCCTGCACCTTACAGCCCTTGTTGATATTCCGTAAAAACCTACAGCATCTGGTTGGCCTTCGCTGAATTAGACGCCTTTGGTCGTGACTCGTACGCTGAGAGCCTATCAAATCGTCAAACTCGACTCTCGATTGTAGGTTCCATGGCGAAGCCAGTGTGCACCCCGGAGAACCAAGTAGCCATCGACCAGTCGTCCTTCTGGGACTCGAATGGAGTTAATTGGAACCATCATAGGATAGGATGGGCGATCGCGGGCGGTTGCGCATGTCTGGTAAGTCTCCGTTTCGTCGGTGCAAAGAATTGTGCACCTCGTGTTTTCTAGCACCCCTGGCTTAATCGTATGTCCAGACTGTCATCATCTCGCTTGTAACGGTTCTACGACACTGCAGGCACGTATTTTACCTGTCATGCTCGATCGTCGATCACGACTCGTTCAATACATATACTGTACAATCTTACAAAACCATTGTCCAGGAGTTACACAAATCCCAGTGAACAACGGCAAATGTAAGAACTCACGAGAATCACGCTTTAAATTTGGGATGTTGATTTGAGTATTTCTGTTCAGCCTACGAATCCTTTACATGCCGCCAGTTTACGCGATCATATCGTTCTTTTCATATCGTTATTTCCGACACTACACCTATTATTCCTTCATCGAAGTTGGCATGTTACCTCCCTTCCACTTTCTGCACTTCTCTAACATAGCCTTCACAGCATACGAGGTTCATATTTATGTGCCATATGACAAAAGACTATGTTACTCATTGTACCACTTTATCGACAGGCTGTTACGCTCAGCGCTTTCCTGTTCGTCTTTATATTCACCTTATATTCTTCTCCTTCACTCACGCTTTATTTCCAGGCTTCTTCTGATCGAATATGTGGCAGCGACTGCAGCCGGGCGAAATGCCGAAAATGCCATTGCACGAAAGGACAAACGGCCGTTGCCAATACCTGTGTGTGGTGGCCGCCTGATTGGCTATGATTTGACACTAATTCACACGAATGCCATAGTTTTGTTGTTGGAGATATCGACCAACGAAAGTGCGCATGCTGGTCTCTTTGTGACGCCACAACCTAACGCACGCTTATCTAGGCATACTTCATGTATACTGTCAAAGTACTGAATCTTCCCACCTCCCATCGCAGTTTTTGACCTGCAGTTCACAGTGGTCCGTTCTCCAGTACGTAATTATTAGACCTGGTAAGCCAACAGGTGTGGCCATATGGATGCTGGCTAATCTTCTTACATCGCAGTTGTCTCCATAATCGGCATCATTTGCGAGAAATATGGAGTCCTATGTGAATCTGCAGGTTACAGCATTCACTATGCTAGTGTATACCTCGAATGTATAGACCTTGTAAGCATTAGGTGAAAGATTCTCTTGTTTCCTCGCTGCTACTCTTCCCTAACCAACGTAATATACAGCATAGCCCTCTACGGACTTCTGATATTTTACGGTCTCACTGCCGAGGAACTGGCAGGCCGCAGACCACTCGCAAAATTTCTATGTATCAAACTCATTGTCATGTTCACATTCTACCAATCGTTCGTTGTGAGTCCTATGCCCCATTGATTATCAACTGTTTAGATAACTGACGGATCCTAGTTCGGAGCCCTGGAAGGCAAAGTTATCCATGGTCAGTATTTCATTTCCCTTCTGTGAGTCCACGCCGTAATCTATATCGTCCAGCAACAACATACTGGACCGAGACAAATATATCCAACGGACTGAACGCTCTCGCGATATGTATTGAGGTACCCATCCAACCTTTCCAACCCTTTCCAGAACTCATTGCTTCCCAAGATGGTCTTCTTCGCCGCCCTTATGATGTGGGCCTACACCCCCGCGGAATACAAGCTCAAACCAGGTGCACCCGCAACCAGCATCTGGCGACCACTCTGGGACTCGTCTGTTTCCTTTCCTCCCTTCCGCTACGCCTCTTAACTAATACACCGACTTCCCTCATCGATAGGATAAACTACAGTAAGCAACTCCCTCAACCTGTCCTTCCCACCACCCTCTCCAAGCACCGTATACCCCGCTGACTCCACGTATAGGCGACTTCGGCCGCGAAATCATTGGCTCCCTCCGCTTCTTCTTCGAATACTGGCGCGGGAAGCCACAGGCGCATGGACACGGCCATCGCATCACCACTGACTCCCGTGGACACACCAAGATGGACTTCGGAGAGGCGTTTGGCGTCAGCACGGGATACGTGGTACCGCCTGAAACTGGCGGCATGGGCAGCAATAGTGAGTTTGCTGTCTGGAATGCCGCCGCAAGACCGAGCTACGACGAGCATATCCACTTAGCACCGTATCCGCATCCATTTTCCCCGCAAGATGAGGAAAGTGGGGTACATATTCGTCGAGGCGATGGTGGGGAAAAGGCGGGTGGGATACCGTTAGACAGGGTGTAGCAGATGGCTGACGTTGTATTGGAATCTCTCGGAGCTCGACCTCTCTTACCGTTGTTGACTCGACTTCATCTTATCGGGATGTCTTATTAATGTACCAGGATGCACCATGGTGTCAATATCAAGGATCTCACATTTCTCTTAATGTAAGTTATCGGATTGACACTGCCCTAATCGAAGAAGTCTGCAACTCTATGTGTTGGGCAATCGACTCAAAGGCCAATGCCCGCCACGGTAAGAAAACTCATACCTCAGCGGGACACCATTCCATCTGGAAACCGTTGCGAATCTGATCGGTGTTGGACGTCTGAGGTGTGTCGAAGATGAACTTCATCACCATAGACTTCAGGATCGGCTGCCAAACAGAAATGCGCATCAGTCGCATTGGAGTTCACAGTCCAGAAAGCTCGTGGTACTTACGAGTCCCCAAATCTCGAAGTCGACGGGGGCAATAAGAGACGTCACGGACTGGATAGTTCCTTCAGCGAGATTGGGGTCATCAGCGACAAGCGGTCCAAGGAGGAACCGATGGTCGAAGCTCAAATAATGCTCGCCAATCTGCAATTCGAGTTCCGGAAAGAAAGACGGGTCGAGTCCTTTTTTAGGGAAGACCCATGCCTGGAGTTGTTCGTGGAAGACAGAGTTAGGGATCTTGTAATAAAACTCTGCGACGACGTTTTGCGAAAGGTACGCAACGCTGCAACCTGCGGCAGAGGAATCAGAGGCTGTCACAACAACAATGAGGTAGTATTACTGATATCCAGAACAGCACTCTTCAGCTCGCTGTCGCATGTCTCGTTGTTGACCTTCTTTGTGGTTGAAGATACCATCAAGCTATGTGAGATGTCAACGGGTCCGAACCAATTATGGTCCCTTCCGAAACCAGCATTGCTCCCGATGTGAACTTTGAGACGTCTATGATATTATTTTACACCCAATTCAAGAATGGGATATACGACCGGGAAGTCATGCTTACGACAGATCGACAGTGACAATGGGCCGGTCCTGGTTAGTTAAAGAATCGTCGTCGATCATCCAGTGAACGTAAAGTCTGCAACTGACGTACCACGACTCCTGCAGAGATCAACGTATCTAAGAAGGTCTGTATATTGAAATGAAACTGTTAAACGAGGTGAATGAAGGAGAATACGACCAATGCGACTTACACAACCGCCATTCCTGTCCGGTTACCTGTATCAGAAGCACCATAGCAGAGAAATATAAACAAGCAAATCTCTCACCCAAAAATGCCCATGATACCATCGAATGGAGATTCACGAAGGTCATCCGAAAAAGTTGTCACAGCTCCAAAAGTAATGTCGACCCACTTCTCTGTCCAGTCAGAGTCCTCCGAACTTGTTTTGAGGAGAAATTTGTCAGAGTGCAGAGTATAACCTGGATGCCACGAGATATCAGCATACTAGCCAGGCTTTAAAAACCACTGAGGTCTCTTTCCTACGCTGGTTCCACCTCTGTATGAGGTACCTCTAGAGTTGGGGTGGTCACATGGATTATCAATCGGTCGTCCTTGCGCAGATAGCCGGCCTTCGAATTCGCTGAGAGCAGGATAAAATTTGATTGCTCTTCTTTCGGCGAATGGGCCCGTCGGTCTTCTCGACTGAATTTGGTTGCTGAAAAGCCATCTGAACTTGGGGTAAGTTGGGTGCCACATCTCACAAACGGATTTTCTACATCGTGGATGATCCTGCAAAGCCATGTAAATGCACATTCTGCATATATAAGCATGAAAGTATTGTTTTCACCTAGATCGATCAGGAATCGGTACTCGCGAGGCCAGTCTTCCGTTATTTTCTAGAAGAGTTGCGAATTTGAAGGCTAGTTGAAACTTGAAACAGAAACCCAAATCTCACCAGGTTGAGGACATGAAAAACTGAGCTACCTAAAGAAACAAAGTCACCAAAAGTGCACTGTCAGTGGTTCAAGTCCAAATACCTTTAGGACAGAACTGTGGCGTTAAAGTTTCTCTGTGCCAGTATTGAGCATTAGTTGGTCGTCTGTTCGTTGCTGCTACGAGTTGGGGTCCCGGCGGGCAGTACGGGGTTCCTGGGTGATACTTCCATACTTCCAGACCTCCGCCAGGGATTAAATGAGGATCGGCGTATCTAAGAGATGTAGCAATGCGCTTTGCAGTTATGACTCGCATGAGCTGCCTGAAAACCACTGAGCAGATCGTGACTTGGACACTCACGTCGCTGCTTACGGATGTAAAGCGTTCTTTAAGCTCGATATTAGGAAAATGAACAGACATCTTCAATCAGAGTTAAATGGAAGTTGTGAGGAGGTACAGGGGTCACTAATCCATGCACAGTTACAGGTCTGTTAGTGACTGCAACTTTATACAAGACATATGTCGTACCTGCCAGGGTTTTGAAGGATGTTACGTATTCGTTTCGATGAGAATCCACCTCTAGGGCCACCACTAGAAGCAGTCAGGCCCCGACTTTCGTGGTGATTATCAGACTTGCAGTAATCGATAATCATTTGTCAATATGATACCCTTTAGGTATTGGGACCCACAACCTGGTCCAAAATCACTGTTATCGATGGACGGACAAATCTTAACTGGGGGAATTTGGCTGGCCTTTTTTCGCTTCCGGAGATGACCAATTGTGAGATTGGAGTCTGAAGAGGACCTCAGTATATCAAACTCGGAATTGGAAGCAGTGGATAACCCTTGCGTTTCTTACCTTTTCTTAGATGACTGACACCACCTTCTCTTCAGAATCAACCATGTCGCTGACTTCAAATCTCGACGTTCTTCAGGCCATCGTTGCTGAGCTAGGTGACCAACGATACAATGCCATCCTAGCGCTATCGTTGGTATCAAAAGACCTCAGAGATTTCATTGCGCCGTTACTTTTCAGGCATGTGGAAAATCGGAGAAGTGGGAGGGAACCCATTGGTGAGGTCTGGCCCATCGCGCTCTGGAAATACATTGTGTGAGTTCGGCGTTTTTCAAACCAAAACCTGGCTGACTTTGATGATGTATGAAAAGCAGGGTCGATGTTTATGACCGCCAGACATCGACATACATGTCAGTTGTCGAAAACATCAATTTTGGACCACTCGCGCCGGCTTTATCTCAATTGCCATCTTTGAAGCATGTTTGCTTTGAACTCGAAGCCCCTCCGTCTCATCTCTTGCTCTCTGCTGTGGCCTCAGCTCCCAACGTCGATACTCTGGAGTTCAGGAATGCGCGGTTCGATGGGCCTTTGCCAACAAAATTATTCGCACGTATGAAGTTGACGTCCCTCACAATTGCCATCGGGCTTAGGTCCAAAGATACTATTATCCACGTGGATGAGGAGGAGAAAAATGTCGAAAACCTGCTGACTGTGTTGGCGGAAAAGCTGGTTCATCTTGAGATTTCAGGAGACTTGGTCTCTTTCCAGACCCTCAAGAATCTTCATTGGCCTAATCTACTCACTCTCCGATACACGGACCATGTACCTTTCGGCGATATCCTGCCGATCCCTGTGGTCCTTTCTAATATGCCACATCTCCTTACCCTTGGCTACAACTTCGCGGCTTCCGTTCGGTGGTACAAACCGGCGTTCATTTTCTGCTCCAAGGACCTTCATCCATCCACGTCCTTGTCGGCCACTCACCCTGGCCTACAGATCGTCACGGTATCAAATATATATACCGAAGATGGACTTTTTGAGCAACTTCCAGCCGGCCTGCGAGTGTTGAGAATCTTGGCTCTTCGCGACGACTTGGAAGTTGGCGAATCTTCTAATATGCCGTATTATCCCTATTTTCCGATCACGAACACAGATGCATTGAAAATCATTGAAAAAGCATCAGAACTTTGTCATCTAGTTGAACTGGCTATCACTCTACAGGACTGTCCCTCTCCGGATCTCATTACAGCAGTCGCATTGTCATGTCCTGGCCTCCGTGTTGTCGAGCTTACGCAGGGGAGTTACGACAAAAACGTGAATCACTCTCCTTATACAACAGTGGGTTTCTAACTTCTAACCTTGCGCCCTTCTGACACTTTCACCCCCCAAACTAAAAGGAATCCCTTGCCCGGCCATTGAAACAACTCAAGTTCCTGCATGATCTCAGACTTACCATCTGGTTCGGTCCCCAATCCGCTGGGTTTCGCTCGCATCAGACCAAATATGAAATATGGTCTCAGATAAACATAGCAGCGCAAGTTTTTGCGGAGACATTGCCAGGGCTAACCTCGATTTCGTTCTCATTCACCAACTTCCGACGCTATGACGGAACAAGGCATCCCATCTGTTGGTATCATCTTGCAGTACATGATGGTGTCGATTTTCGACCACCAGTCACCAAGTTTGGCAGATACCTTGAATATTACAGTCATTCTCGTTCACCTTCCCGATGGGTCTAGTCATTTCTGCATCTCATTTGGTGGCTTAGACACTTTTTTTCTCATTCACGCAGAAGTATGTAAATCATGATTCATGTTATACATTTAAATGTTTATAGAACCAGTTCGGTGTATGTATTGAGAACGACCGAAGTTCAAGTTGATGTTGAACCTGGCCGACATCCACATAGATAGATAGATAGATTTTCCGCAGTGGCGATTAGGAACGGAGCGGTTTCCCGTACTACATACATATGTACACGCTGCTGGTCTGGCAATGTTTTCCACGTTTTCGAGGTCTCAACGCTGTAACTGCCACTTTGTTTCCCTAGTTCTTTGTATTCTTGCTATGATCCTATGTAGCACCATTGACGATGGCTGCACCCTCTTTGTACCCTCAACACGGAAGCGAATAGGCCCAATACGATGCAGAGAATGTGGATTTAAGCTGGGCGAATTTTGAGAGAACTGGCTTGCCCAAGGCTTGCCAGGTACGCTCCCTCTTTTCTCCCCTCGCAGACTGATACTCATCCCATTCTTTCTCAATTTCATGCAGACGTCCTCACACACCTGTGCGCTACGCAATCGCGCAGCCACTCCTCCGCCAACGGGTACCCAGCTGCAGCCCACGTCCTCAATGCCGACAGCAACCGCTTATCAGCTACGAACCATGATGCACGGTCCTAAGCCGCCGCTACCTCTTGTCTGATACCGGCAGCAGCTCCCAAACCAACCACCTACTTGTGCGACGTATGTCGCTGGACACTCTCGCCAATGTTCTTCATCTGTGATACCTGACCCGCTCTCAGCCGCTGCACCTGAAGGCTACCTGCATTGGCAGGTTTCCTGGGAACAGAGGCAGATGGTTCGAAGATGTCGCGAGGATAAGACGTTCATGGTATTCAACATGTCGTGAGGCAAGTGGATGTTTGACGATCGCAAGGGGTGGTAGGACTGCGAGCTGTTGGATGTAGAGAGTAATCCTTTCCGTGCATCATTGTCTGGCGTTGATGGCCACCGTTCCCGTAAATGCACCTCTATGACAACTGTACACGTTGGCGGTGGAGGGCAATTCCTGTATCCCCGGCACGACCCACAGAGGATGCTATTATGCAGGACTGCGTTTTGGCTCCTATCATATATGTGGGCTGTGATTAGGAGCACAGAACTGGTTAGGTGCAGGGTGGTACGAACGATGAACGACCTACGCCTTCATACGTACACGTGTACTTCCTCATGCCTGCCTATCCTGATGACGTTTGTTTTGCAGAGCATTTCCACATATAACGCGAGATCGATGCAGGGAGGGACGGTAATGAAAAGAGAGAGCCTCAAGCGACGAGAATGGAGATACCAATACCTTTATGACTTCTTCAGCCATAATTTGGATCATCGACAAAAAACCCACAGGCACTATAGATCATGCAGCTCTTTTGGATTCTACTGTATTCAGAGATCGAACACTCTCAGACGGACCTCCACTTGCATCAACACCCGTTAGCTCTTCTAACATGAACACAATTGGAAGTTCTGGTGATGCCGTTCTAATCATCCAGTTGCCCGCCACTCCCTGACGCCGCTTGAAACGGATCCATCTGCTATTAGTATATCTGGTGGAACTCTCGTAGGATCATGTGCTGTCGGTGTTTTCCTTGATCCATGTTATTATTATAATTAGCTCTCAGCCTGCTTACTTGCAAATAGCAGATGTCTGCATGAATGCTTGACATTGAAATCAAACTCTTCTTTGAATTGAGGATATCCAACTGCACCTCCAAAGATGACTCCAATCAATACATCACTCACAAAGCTCCTCAGTGAGTTAATCTCAGCTTGTCTTCGTGTACTATGTACGAGTACACTAAGTATGGATGTTTTGTCCAGACATCGATGTGCCCATTATTTCCGCTCCAATGGCTTTTGCAGCTACTGGAGATTTGGCCAGTGCAGTGTCCTCGGCAGGAGCTTTTGGTTTCATGGGTGCAGGTGATTCACTGTCATGCGCTATCGGTGGATATTGTTACCCACATTGCCATCATAGGATTTCTTTCCTCTCAAGAGCTCAAGCGAAGCTTTCAACTCGCACGCCAAACACTGAATTTGAATGCTACCGAACCGGTGCCCATCGGCATTGGATTCATCGGCTGGATTCTTGATATCACTGAGCCCTCGGATGACCCTCGTCTTACTGCCATCCTAGATGAGAAACCTGTCGCCATATGGTTTGCGTTTGGCGTTGATCTCGAAAAGCACATCGCTCAAGTTCGGGAGTACGATGCCAAACGAGACCATAAGACTATAATTTTTGTCATGGTCAACTCCGTCACTGACGCTCTTCGTGCAGCGAATGACTGGAAGGTCGATGTTGTCGTTGCGCAAGGTACCTCTATGCATCATGCGTCCTATAGGCTTTGAATTCACTCATGAAACTATTCAGGCATTGAAGCGGGTGGCCACGGAGGATCCGAATCCCCTCCTCTACTCACATTAACCCAAGCCGTAATCCAGGCTATCCCGAATGGTCCATTGATCGTTGCAGCCGGAGGTATATCCACGGGGTCCCAAATCGCTGCCCTATTGACCATGGGAGTCGACGGCGTCGCTCTGGGCACTCGATTCTTGTTTACCGAGGAGTGCATCTATTCTCCTGCGCAGAAAGATGTCCTTCTTCGAGCTGACCATAACTCCACTATTCGGACTTTAGCCTTCGACGAGGTTGGAAGAACTATGGGCTGGCCTCCCAAGCACGATGGGAGAGCCATCGTGAATGAAATTATACAAGATGTAAGAGCTGGGTTGGATCTTGACCAACGTTTGAAGAAATTCGACGAGAGCGCGGCTTCTGATGATACGTCGCGCCTCATCGTGTGGGCAGGAGTTGGTGTGGGATTAATCAATGAAATTGCCCCTGCATCAGTAAGTCCCAGCTGGCTGTTATCAGGCTCAGGATTAATCATGTCTGAGTCAGGACGTCGTTATTACTCTGCGCAAGGAGACCCTTGCGGCCCTGCAGTCGACGTTAAAGCTGGTTAATTAAATTAAATCGCGACGAACACTGCCTGTATTGAACTGGCTGCTCAGCAATGTATATGAATCTTGAAAATGAGGGCAGTCGGAATGGTAACTCAACAAGACAGGGCCCAGCAGGACTGGTGGGAGACGGGTCGCAGCCAGGGATACCAGATGATAGCAATTGCGATCGAGCTCGATTGGAAGGAAACGGCAGGATGGGTATAATTTAAATTCTGAAAGGACATCACGCCTCATTATAACTGTATGCGTTGAGGAGTGCGGCAGAAAGGCGAGCGAGGCGTATTTGCATCTGTTGAATATGGATTCCAATAAGGGGATAATTGCATTATGAGCAGTCTCCAGGCAATATATCCTACGCCAGGATGCACGATAATTACATCGATATCCGCCTTCATGTAAACCTTCAGAGCTTTTCATCCAAATCAGCTCAGTCCCACCCGACCCAATTGACGCTCTCAACCATCTTGCAAACCTTCCGCTCGGTGTTAGTGTAGCACGGTATGCTTTCAATTAAGGATAACTCACTTTCTTATGACGTCCCCAATCCTTCTTCTGACAATCGGTGCTGTGTGGTTGCAGAAATGTCAGAATCGGTTTGATCCGTTGCTGACCAGGTAAAATACCCGCAGTATCTAAGCAAATATGATTGAGCTGTGTCAGAAAATATGATGCGCGCATGTACTGGGCACTTTACCCACCTAACAAGCTTGCAGCCCCCACAACGACTCATCTTGTGCCCCATCTGCCCGGTTTCGTCTCTATTGCAGCCGCGGCAGCTGCTGGAGAGCGGAAATTCTGCCCCAGAAGGTTTGGGAAGGCGCATTGGGGGATTTGGTGGCAATCCCACCATACGGTTGGTGAGAATTTGCTCCTTCTCGAGCTGCCTGTGGCATGCATTTCCGCTGGCTTCACATATTTGATGAACCTGGAGAATTGAGAGCTCTCGACTTAGGTATTCAAGCAAGCAAGAGAAAAGGAGCGAACATATAAAACCATCCGCGGCTCAGCTAGGTGAACCCAAGAGGCTATGTTAAAGTTCATCTCCCGTGCAGGTTTGCCTGCATTTACAGTATACTCAATTGTCGGTTTAATGCCTAGTTTAAACGGAGCACCGGCTTACCGCACATCTCGCAGCCCCAATTTTGCGTGTGCTTGAAATCGCCGCCTATCTGCTATCTGAAAAATGACTCCCTCCGCCCAGGCTTGTAATTTGTTGGTATCGCCTCGAAGTTCGTCTGGAATTCTTGGGCGGACCTCACTCTCGAGGCGTTGTCCGTTTCTGTGAGATCGTTATCAACTGAGAGGAACAAGGTGAAAGCAATAAGACTCAACGGGCCATAGACGAAGACCGTAAGCAACAAGTGCGACATTGGGTTGAGCTGAGTAAAAGTAGTGACTGGATATCAGATAGGGAATTGGTAGGAGCGCTCAGCAGTTGTAAGTCGTGGTGAGGAAACAAAGAACAAAGGCGAAAATTGGAAGCGTCTACAATGAAACTCCGCGAGAATAAGGACATCGCGAAATGCCGTTTCTGGCCTTGAGATTAGGCGTATACTACTGCAGTCAACTTGAAGTGCAGCTTTCTGAATATGAAGTCTACTTTGAAAGTAGGTTTTGTGTCGAATATCTATCCAGTACAATAAATCCGGTCGCATTTGAATCGATGCCCACATTGTTGACTTTCAGACTGGACCGACATAGGTTGTGGATATGATGGGGAGTAGACGCAGCCGCAGCATCCTCTGAGGAACGAGCGAAAAAGTCAATGATGACCAACTCCTAAGACGTCGATTAGAACCAAACTTGGCCCGGCCTTCTTGAATCGAATTGAATTGACAGACTCAAAATCCCAAGTGAGCAAAGTTTGCGAAACAATATTAATCCCAGGTAGCCCAGATATATGAAAGTTGAACGTAGAAGCAGCCCAGAAGAAACCGGAATGGCAGGTTTGACTTTCGACGATTACGTCCTTATTGGTCGGATAATAGATAGCGCGTGATGCCATAATCCCATTAATAGCCTCCCTCGTCCGCTGACAAGGTTCGCGAATGACTTTTGAGGCAGTACTGTACTAGGATGAGTAGAGTCAGACATGATCATGAACGCGTGTTTTGACTGTATGTGGTCGGAGTAGAGTTGAGGTTGGTGGCAGTGCAGCGAGTGCGGGCCCGAATCAAATCTTAGCGGAGTTGGAATTCTGCCTTCATCGTTGGTTCTGCCCCAACCACCACTACAGTTTCGCCAATCGTCCATCCAGCGACGCAGTCGCGCTCTCTGTCCATTTAAACTGGTCCACTCGACTGCGACATACGTTGCCTTCCGTTGAACCAACTTGGCCCACCTTTTTCCGCCTTTTCATTGCTTTTCTGAGTCGTGTCGTCAAAATTTCATCTCCTCGCAAAATCTCCTTCAGAGCCACTCAAAACTCTTCGGAACACAACCATTCTTTGCTATCCTCATTAATACCTTTCCCGGGACACTTTCTTCGACGTTTTCTCACTGATTTTATCGACTTGGACCTGCATTTGCCCCTCATCAAACCGTCCTCGTTGCTTCGCGCTCAGTAATCATGCTTGGTCACCAATTCGCGTACTCAGCGGCCCCCATCCGCAAAGTGAAGGAAGTGCAGTTCGGTATTCTTTCGCCCGAGGAAATCGTATGTCGCGCATTTTTTGTTGTCCGACGTGGCTTAACTAAGCGCCTCGGTCTGTCACAGAAAGCGTACTCCGTTGCCAAAATCGAACATCCGGAAGTCATGGACGAGGCTACCCATAAGCCCAAGATGGGAGGGCTCATGGATCCTCGTATGGGCACCATCGACCGGAACTTCAAGTGTCAGACTTGCGGTGAGGGGATGTCGGAATGTCCCGGTCACTTTGGCCATATTGAGTTGGCGAGGCCTGTGTTTCATCCAGGTGCGTGTGCTGTACCCATGTTGTCTATTACAGACTGACCATAACGCGATTTTACAGGCTTTATTGTGAAAGTGAAAAAGATCCTCGAGAGTATTTGTGTTAACTGTGGAAAGCTGAAAGCCGACATCGTGAGTCGCGTCTCCTGTTCCATTACTCGTTTCGCACCCCCACATCCCAATTTTCTGGGGGCTCTCTCCACATCCCATGGAGAACCCCAAACCCGTACCACGTTCGTCCCTTGACAATCGAGGGCGTTCTTCCAACCCGTGGCGGGAGGTCGTGCAACGCGCGTTTTCGGTCGCTTGACCGCCGCGTTGGCCTCATTGCATCTGCCCGGTGTTTGGTTGGACACGAGGTTGCGTGGTGAAATGGGGGGCTGAACGAGGAGTGCGAAAAAAGACATACATGCAGTTTGTGTGCTGTGAAGAGCCACGATCTGCAGTGATGGATTGGCCCAACCGCGCTCAGCTGTGACGCAGCAGGAGCGCGTGTTTAAGGGCCTAGCACTTCATGATCGATGCGATCGCCCCCTATGATGTTATTGTTGTTTGCTTCTTCATGTTCCCTGTTGGGGTTCGGATTTGTGTGTTGGATTCCTTTCCTGTAGACACATGACGCTGACATTCTCATCCATTTTCATATCCTTTTGTTAAAAAAACTCATCCGTCAACCCTATCGCGCATGAAACTCCCCGTCATCAATCGTCGTATGTTTTCTTGACGATAATGTAATGTAAGTTGGATCCCAATTTCGCGGAGAAAATTCGCCACATTCGCGACCCGAAAGCCCGAATGGCTATGGTTTGGGCGCACTGCAAGACCAAGACGGTCTGCGAGCCTGATGATCCCAAGGAGGAAGGCGCGGATCAGGAAGGCGATGAGGTCAAGAAGGGCCACGGCGGTTGCGGTCATATCCAACCTCAGGTCCGGAAGGAAGGTCTGAAGCTTTTTGTCCAATACAAGAAGGCGAAGGATGACGACGAGGTTCGTGACTGGTCTCATCCTTTCCAGGATGCGTTAAACCCATTTGATACACGCAGGAGGTAAAGTCGATGCAGCCTGATAAACGGTTGATAACTCCCTCGGAAGTTTACACCGTTTTCAAAAAGATGTCGGATTCTGACCTTCATCTACTCGGACTTTCGGACGAATACGCTCGACCTGAGTGGATGATCCTGACAGTGATGCCTGTCCCTCCACCTCCCGTTCGTCCCAGTATTGCAGTGGATGGTGGGGCAATGCGAAGTGAAGACGATTTGACCTACAAGCTTGGTGACATTATCAAAGCATCGGCCAATGTTCGCAGGTGTGAGCAGGAAGGTGCCCCCGCACATGTCATCTCCGAATTCGAGCAATTGCTGCAGGTATGTTTCAGAATTTGCCAAGTGGCAAGGCACTGTTTATTCGGATATTAGTTCCACGTTGCGACTTACATGGACAACGACATTGCCGGTATCCCGCAAGCTCTGCAGAAATCTGGTCGTCCTGTCAAAGCAATCCGAGCTCGCCTGAAGGGTAAGGAAGGGCGTCTGCGAGGCAACTTGATGGGGAAGCGCGTCGACTTCTCCGCGCGTACTGTAATTACTGGTGATCCTAATCTGGAGCTCGATGAAGTTGGCGTGCCGAAGAGCATAGCCATGAACTTGACGTTTCCCGAACGAGGTCGGGACTTATATACGATCTCCTATCGTCACCGTGACTGATGTCATATTCCAACCTTAGTAACACCTTACAACATTGCTTACCTGCAGGAGCTCGTGCGGAATGGGCCTACCGCCTATCCCGGAGCGAGGTACGTCGTCCGGGATACCGGTGAACGTATCGACTTGCGTTACAACAAACGAGCGGACGCGTTCCTCCAGTACGGATGGATCGTCGAGAGGCATTTAAAGGATGGAGAGTACGTGAAAAGGACCTTTTATGATACTGCATCCTGATTAATAACAATTTCCAGCTTCGTATTGTTCAATCGGCAACCGAGTCTGCACAAGATGAGTATGATGGCTCATCGTGTCAAACTTATGCCGTATTCCAGTGAGTAACACTCATCTATGTAATGTTAATCAGTCGCTGATAGTTCGCGAAAGCCTTTCGTTTGAACCTTTCCGTGTAAGTGAAACATGTGGACGCCCAAACACAAGCGGCGCATTGAACCATTTTGATTAGCACGCCTCCATATAATGCCGATTTCGATGGTGATGAAATGAACATGCAGTATGTCGAGTGTTCATCTAGTCCGTTATCCGCTCTCATCATATCGTTGCTAGCGTGCCACAGAGTGAAGAGACCCGCGCCGAATTGAGTCAGATCGCTTGGGTGCCTCGACAGGTCAGTCTCGTAGCAATATGTCTGTATTTATTCTAAATTTGTTCCCGATAGATTATTTCGCCTCAGGCTAACAAGCCTGTCATGGGTATCGTGCAAGATACCCTATGTGGTATTCGCAAGTTCACTCTTCGAGATACGTTCTTAGATTGGAACGCCGTGCAAAACATCTTGCTCTGGGTGCCTGAATGGGATGGGTCTGTCCCGATCCCTGCGATCGTTAAGCCAAAGCCCCTCTGGACTGGCAAACAAATCCTCAGCTTGACAATTCCCCGCGGTATCAATATACATCGCTCACCAGATCCCAGGTCGTCAAACCCCGTCTTTGACGATGGTATGATGATCGAGAACGGAGAGCTCATCTTCGGTATCGTGGAGAAGAAGACTGTGGGTGCATCGCAGGGTGGTTTGGTGCATGTCGTGTTCCGAGAGAAGGGTCCCGAGGCAACTCGTCAGCTCTTCACTGGTTTACAGATGGTCGTGAACTACTGGTTGTTTCACAACGGGTTCAGTATTGGTATCGGCGACACCATTGCCGATCCCAAGACCATGGCTTACATCACACAGACCATCGCGGAGAGCAAGGCGAATGTCGCGCAGATCATCGAGGACGCCACCCACGATCGTCTCAAGGCTGCTCCCGGTATGACAATCCGTGAATCGTTCGAGAGTTTGGTCGAGCGCCAGCTCAATTTGGCTCGTGACACTTCTGGTCAATATGCCCAGAAGAACTTGAAGGAGGATAATAATGTCAAGCAGATGGTGGTTGCCGGTTCCAAGGGTTCGTTCATCAACATCTCGCAAATGTCTGTCTGCGTGGGGCAACAGAGCGTGGAAGGTCGTCGAATTCCATTCGGATTCCGTCATCGTACCCTCCCCCACTTCACCAAGGACGATTTCAGCCCTGAAGCTCGCGGTTTCGTGGAGAACTCCTATCTTCGTGGATTGACGCCGCAGGAATTTTTCTTCCATGCGATGGCTGGTCGTGAAGGTCTGATTGATACCGCTGTAAAGACCGCCGAGACCGGTTACATTCAGCGTCGCCTTGTCAAGGCTTTGGAAGACGTTATGGTCTGCTACGACGGAACCGTCCGAAATTCCCTAGGTGACCTGATTCAGTTCGTTTACGGTGAAGATGGCATGGATGGCGCTTTCATCGAAAAGCAGAACATCGAGACGTTCGGTCTCAGTGACAAGGAGTTCGAGCACAACTACCGCGTAGATGTCACGGATCCCGCTGGTGGTTTCCTCCCCGGTGTGCTGCAAGTCGGCATAGACGATAGCTCCTTGGAGCTTCAATCCACTCTCGACGAGGAATATGCTCGGCTAGTCGAGGACCGCCGGATGCTGAGAAACTTTGTCTTCCCTCGTGCACCTACCACTTCGCCGCACTACCTCCCCGTCAACCTCCAGCGCATTGTTCAGAACGCCATGCAAATTTTCCACATCGATCGACGAAAGCCAAGCGACCTCGAGCCAGGGTACATTGTTGAAGCCCTGGAAGAACTTGGAAAGCGGCTTGTAGTGGTGCGCGGTGGCGATTCGTTGAGTCGAGAAGCTCAAGAGAATGCCACCCTCACATTCCGAATGCACCTCCGCGCTACATTCGCGTCGCGCCGGGTCCTTGAGAAATTCCATCTGACCAGAGAGGCATTTGATTGGGTGTTGGGCGAAGTCGAGGCCAAGTTCAACCAATCCGTTGTCCATCCAGGAGAGATGTGCGGTACATTAGCTGCCCAGTCCATTGGAGAGCCGGCCACGCAGATGACATTGAACACCTTCCATTACGCTGGTGTATCAAGTAAGAATGTCACTCTCGGTGTACCGCGTCTCAAGGAGATCATCAATGTGGCGACGAATATCAAGACTCCTTCACTTACCGTTTACCTCGAGCCGGAGATCTCGCGTTCTTCTACACTCGCAAAGAACGTTCAACAAGAACTCGCCTATACCTCGCTGCGCACTGTCACAGCCGCTGTGGAGATCTGGTACGACCCGGATCCCAGCTCCACCATCATCGAAGAGGATTCAGTCTTCGTCGAGTCCTTCTTCGCCATTCCCGATGAGGAGATCGAATCCAAGCTTCATCTTCAGTCACCATGGCTTCTGCGTCTGGAACTCGACCGTGCGAAGATGATTGACCGGAAACTCACGATGCACTACGTCGCGAGCCGGATTGCCGAAAGCTTCAAGACCGATCTCTTTGTCATTTGGAGTGAAGACAATTCGGAGAAGCTCATCATTCGTTGTCGTGTGCTGGGTGGTGGGGACAAAGAGGATGATGGTATGGGTACGATCGAGGAGGACATATTCTTGCGGCAACTCGAGAACACGATGCTGAACTCCGTGAGCTTGCGCGGAGTCAAAGGCGTGAAGCGCGTCTTCTTGATGGAGCAGGACAAGGTGGTGATCACGCCAGAGGGCAGCATCGAGTCTGGACGAGAGAAGGAATGGGTGCTAGAAACGGATGGTGTCAACTTGAAAACCGTCATGTGTATCGAGGGCGTCGACTTCAAGCGAACATACTCGAACAGCTGTGTCGAGATATTCAATGTCCTAGGGATCGAAGCTGCTCGGGCTGCAATCATGAGAGAGCTCCGTGGCGTAATCGAGTTCGACGGTTCATATGTCAACTACCGCCATCTCGCACTCCTCTGCGACCTGATGACACATCGCGGAAGCCTCATGGCCATCACTCGCCACGGTATCAATCGGGCGGACACTGGAGCTTTGATGAGATGTTCTTTCGAGGAGACTGTCGAGATACTAATGGAGGCTGCAGCAGTTGGCGAAAAAGATGACTGCCACGGTGTTGCCGAGAACGTCATGTTCGGACAGATGGCACCTATGGGTACTGGCGCATTCGAGGTCGCTCTTGACATCGATATGCTGAAAGATGCTATCGTCGATCATCGTCTTCCGGTCCAAACCATGCTCGCGGCTCAGATCGATGGCGGGATGACGCCGGGACAGGTCGCCATGACGCCGTACGACACGAACTCACCCATATGGCAAGAAGGTATCTTCAAAGGAGACCAAGCTGCGTTCTCACCACTTGCGGTCAACGGCGGAGAAGATGCCGCCAACTTCCAGTACCTCGCCTTTCCCCAGAGTCCGTCGGGAGCCGGTGGGATGTCGCCAGCGGGCCCCGGATACAGCCCCAGCTCGCCGAATGTCTATTCCCCGACGTCTCCGAGCTTCGTACCTCAGTCGCCCTTCGGTGGAGGGGCCTCACCCTTTAGGACATCGCCGTACGCAACGTCACCCTTTTACGATCGTTCTCGTGGACCCACGTCGCCAACATATTCTCCAACGTCGCCCGGACTCAACCTCACATCACCGGGATACTCGCCAACAAGCCCCCGTTATTCACCCACTTCTCCGTCGTTCTCGCCGACATCACCGAGATACAGTCCACAGTCACCTTCGTTCAGCCCTACGTCTCCGCGGTATTCACCAACGAGCCCCTCATTCAGCCCAACATCCCCTCGATGTATGTCGTGTTTTGTTTTTGTGCTTCGTACATCTTTGACACTATTTTGCAGACTCGCCAAGCAAGTCACTTAATTTGATTTTTGTTTTATGTTGCTGACCTCTACACTACTCGTTACTCACCCACAGCTTGTACGTTTGACTCTATTGACACTAATTGTTCATTAGCTCATCTTCGCCTTTATCAGCACCCGCCCAGCTTTCTCCCTCTTCACCAAAATATTCCCCAACATCGCCTATGGCATCCCCGTCCTCGCCGAAATATTGTAAGTCCCTTCGATAATGCGGGAAGAAATTTAGCTGATTTTCTTATAGCCCCCACTTCCCCAACGTATTCGCCAGCTTGTAAGTTTTTCTTCACCGTCGTGTATCTTTCCGTTGCTAATCCGACCTTTCTTCTCTCGTAGCGCCGGCCTATTGTAAGCAAAGCGACCACCTTCGACTGTTCTCGTCACTAATTTCATTTGACAGCCCCTGCCTCACCTGCATACAGCCCAACTTCGCCATCATGGTCTCCATCTAGCCCTGCACAGCAGAATGGAACGAAACGCAGTAATCCCTACCAAACAACGCCCTCGTGGGATTGATGGACATTCGGGTAGTTTGGCCTATGTGATCTTTTGGCAATGCAGTATATCTAGCTTCTTTCTTTTTTAAAGCACCCATCATGTAGAATAGCACACACCACCTATTGAGTAGATACCTTTTTCATCTCTTGTGATCCTTGAGTCAGCTTCGACACTCATGCCTGCCCAGTTCCGTATCCTTACTATGCAGGCAGTGCTAGGGAAACTACCACCTACGGAGCTCAACTCAATGACGGTTGATGAAGTCGAAAGAGCAGTGACTTCACTTTGAAATATTCGATACTTCACTCTTCGGAGTTTTATCCTTGGGTAGTTATCTACCCACGCCTCTTAGCTCTGTATTTGTAGCTTGCCGGCGTTAAGCCAAAATCATCACCATCATCAGAGTCACTTCGAAATAGACGCAAGAGGATGAGGATATTACAATTGTTCTTGACATTTTGCAACCATATTATCACTCAAAGTGACTCCCATCTTCCGTTGGCATGTATCTTATTGTGGAACATAGCGACGCAAAAGCACGCTTCGCAATCGTAGGCTTTCTTCAAGGACAATAAAGATCATCGGTACTGTATATAAGACACTTGAGTCGCAACCGTAATACCATATCGAAAGCCTTCTCCAGCCAGCATTCCCCACATCATTACTTACTCTCCCAACATATCCTTTTATCAACGTCCCTCTCGACAAAAACCATGACACCTGCACAGACGCTCGAAGTTGCTCGGCGTGTCCTTTGGAGCGAACTTCCAGATGAACTCCCAGAGCTCGAAGGAGCTCTGTCGACACAAACGCCGGCGAACATCGATAGCGCAATTTCCCCACACTCGAAACATACCACCATGATGAAAGGGGCTCCGAAGATTGTTGCTCCGGGAGATAGCCTTCACTCTGGGCGTATTCCATGGAGTGAACTTCCAGATGAGCTCCCAGAGCTCGAGGACGTTCTACCGAAGTTGGTCAATACAGTCACTCAAGAGGGTCTCCAGTTGGGTGATGAGACAGATCACGAAAGGAGGCTGAATGAGAGCATGACGGTATGTTATCTTCGCTTGAATTGAGGAGGTATGTTGACAAATAGTGAATCACAAGGTTCATGACGACGAAGATACTGATGGAGAATTCGGGTCCACGACCGTGGATTCTGACATCGACGGGGTCCCCGAGCTGGATTCAGGAGATTCAGAATTGGATTCGGGAGATTCAGAACTGGACACAGATACTGAAGGCGGCGAAGCCGCAGATCAAGACAGTTTGACTCGTGAGTATCAGAGCGGTTGGCATGCTGAAGCCCATTGCTAATGGCTTCATTGAAATTTGTCCGTAGGCAACCTTTCATGACCCCTGCCGCGTATCCTACTTGTGCGGTTGAATGGCGTCCTATCCTTAGAGGCGTTGGTGTGAATTGCGCGGGCGGATCTAAGTGACACTGGAGTCTAGCGAAATGAGGCGGTTAGAGTAAGATATTCAAGTTCTGAGTAGTAGTATACTACCTGGTGAAAATTCTTCCTGCTGGCTGTTTCAAACATGGAAAGTGGTCTCTGGTCCTCGAAGGTGTCGAGGACATTTCCCAGACGTCCTTCAGTAAATCTGGGATTTGGAAAGGTCGGCGTCCGAGGTGTCAACTAAGAAATGAAAACTTTAAAACAGGTCCAAGACCGGAATTGGCTGATGAAGGCGATAGCTTCGAGAATAAACAATGACCATCAACGCCGATAGGAAATGCCATCAATCTCAATCTCAGAGGATATAAGTTATCATTGCACCTCATTGCCCCCAACGTTTGATCTGTACTTGATCAACGCCACGAGGATCACAATAATGTTTCAACCACTCGTTCTCGTGAATTGGCTGTGTTGATTAGCATCACATTCCCACATTGATGGTGATCACTCGCCACAGCTCGCTACTCAGTACTTGGGCAGGCTTTCAGTCCTGCCCGCCACTTTCGCACTCCGAACCATTTTTAGGACTCCTGGGCGAAGGTAGACCTCTACCCATGCTAAATGCTTTTCAACCTACTTATTCTGCAACTGAATACGGAGTCCGGACGATGCAATGTGTTGAAAGCACATTCGCTGTTTAAAGTTTTATCTCGAACGCAATTCCGACTCCTTTGAGCTGTCTTGCATCCGGATTCACGTGTCAGACCACCTGTGCCTGTTTATGCCGAAGAAATTAGGGCAATCGTCTGTGAAGCGCCAGAGATCTTCCCCATATGTACGTATACTAACCAAGATCCTTACCCCGAGTCACGACGCATCAAGCAATCGGCAACAGACTCTGTTCAATACAAAAACCAACAAGAAATGGACCATTTCCTTTCAGCCCCTCTGCACCCCGCCATGGTCGCTGTCGCCTCCGCTCACCTAAAGCTTGTTTTGGCATGGATTACCTATACGAATTCCCTATCCCTTGACAAACTGGCTTCCATCATCACCGACAACTTCGTGAGCACGATCAGGCCAGCGTCCTTGAATATCGCGCCAGCAGTCGGAAAACAGGAGTACCTGCAACGTGTAGGAACTGCGCCTATAAAAACCTTCAATGTATGTCCAGAATGCATGCACGCACGTACCCCAGGTTCGTTCCGCTGACTTCTATCTAGATCTCGTTTCCTGCGACAGAAGACATTGTCGAAACGAAAGATGTTCTCCAGATCTATGTGCGTAATGCGACCACTCGCCTACGATGCCATCTTAAACAAATAATTATAGACTACTGCGGATGGCCAGACCCTGAACGGGTTCCCGTGGAAGAACGAGTACATCATCACATTCAGATTTTCGGAAGACAAGATCCTCAGCGTGACTGAATTCACGGATCCCACAGTCGTTACCACGGCTTTTGCCAAAGAGGCGACGGTGGCTGAAGCGAAGTTCAACTGCCAACAGAAGTGAAAGAATAGGCGCTGACGAGCATGTTAATGGACCTTGCTGCCAGTGCGTACGTGATTATTTATCAACGGAATGCCACTCTTCGTTTTCTGACTGCTTGTTATAATCTATCTTAACTTTTCAGCATTCAAGTTTTGGGATTGTACTTTGAGCTGAAGTGTAATTGACATATTGTCCACCATTACATGCTACACCTAGTCAATACCTTCCTTACCAATTTGATCATTTCGCAGGTGTGCTGAACAGTGTGATACGAGGCATCGATCTACAGAAAGTGACTGGCCAAGCCAAAGCGCACTCGACCAAGCGGACGCGGTCGTCTTCCGCATGCCAGATCTCTTAATGTAGGCCGTCAGCACCTATATCTTTCCTCTGAGAAACCTCACGCGACATCGACAGTCCTGCTGAGTCCTCCGGGGTGTAAACCTTCGGTGGCGGAGATGGGACAGGATAAGAAGGCGAGATGATCGGTGACGGTTGGAAATAAGTCGCGATGACAGAATGGGTAGCCGGATTCGCGCGTTCCTCGTCAAAAAGGCCTCGAGAGGAGGGCGTGATGGGGGGTAGATATGCACTGGCCTGAGAATATACTGAGCGAGTGGATAAATGCCTGGAAACCCTCACAGAGTTGCAAACGGGAGGTGTTGTATATGCCGAAGAAGGGGGGATCGGCTTCCTACTCGAGCGTCTTGGTATTTGCAGGGGCTCTACAGGCATGAACAAAGGAACGGGGACCTGGGGAGTATAGTCATGGCCCTCCTTTGGCAGAACGTTCAACATACTCTCAACATCACCAATAGATTTCAGACTTCTTCTGCTGGATTGCCGAGAAACGGACGGCTGCTCAGGATCTTTCTTCCGTTCCCTCCTGAGTTTGAGACGGTATCGAAATGCAAAAACAGCAACAAGAACAAGAATAGCACCAGCAATAGAGAGGGGGATTGCAAAGCCAACCGCTGACGGCAGTGGTCTGTGACTCATAAGGGCATGCGGATCAGCGTTGGATGACGAATTGGCACTTGTTGTATGGGAGGTGGATGCCGACATCGCGGGATTCGTGGAAGATGGCCCAGAGGAGATCGACTCATTAGCCAAATGGTCAGGTGTCTTGGGAGGTAGAATAGATGTTTTGGTGTGTGGCTTGACTGAAACGAATGGCGACTGGGGCTGATCTTCAACGTGAACAGGAGGTCCTTCGTTCACTACGTCTGCCACAAATGTCGATGATGCTATGAAAATCCTCAGAAAAATGACAAGGATGAATTACTTGAACTCACGTAGCAAGTGAAAACACGGCGACTCCGATGTCGAGCCAAAGTCATCACTCATTCTGAAGAAATATACACCTTTACTATGCACGTCAGGTATAGTCCTGTTTTTTTTTTGTCAGCATACAATATTTCAACAACTAAGGCACTCTAGACTGACAGGGATGTGGAGTAAGAATCGGAGTTATTCTTGACAATTGGCCAAGCCGCTGCCCCACAGACATCGCTATCGTCTCGAGCCGAAACACCAGTTGAAGACAAGCAGAGCCGAAAAGATGGCGAAATGACAGCTGCTGCTGCTTTCCATTTGACGCGTATCTTGTCGCCTGAGGAGAAGGTATCGCCATTCGACGGGCTGAGCCATGACACTGTAGCATTCTTGCCACTTTTGCCTTCAACGCAGACCGCAAGCAGTAAGGGTAATAAGAGTTGCAAACGACGAGATTCGGTTGACCACATGCTGATAGAGCCCAAGGACCAGCCACGTAGAGAAGATGAAATAGCCAAAAGCCGTCAAGGCCGGAGAATTTTAGAAAGGTTGGAAAACGACCAGCGTTAGATGACGGAAAGAATGAAAGACTGAAGAGGCTGACAGCCTCTACCGTTCGATGGCCACTGGTTGTCTTTAGGTATGTAGACTCGATCGGTCCTGACAAATCGATAAGTCAAGGCCACTGGACGATGTACTTAGGGAAGCCAATAGCCTCTGCTCGACTGCAGCATGCATAGGCCTGAGTCCGCGTAGGCTGAAAAAGAAACACTGAGAAGATGAGTTTCACACGCATACGTTCTTCAAATAGCCGTAAATCATAAATCAAATGGCGATGAATAGCTGCCTGTGAGTATTTACTGGCTTCTCAGCAGAATATATCGATATGGTGAATCATAAAAAGAGGACAGTCGAGATGGAATTCAGCAGACACACTCTAGCAGCACTAGTACTGATGTGGGACATGGCCATAGCAGCCAGGGAGATCAGGTTAACACAATTGCGATCGAGCTTGACTGGAAGGAAATGGCAGCATAGGTGTATTCTATTCCGAAAGAGTATCATGCCTCATGAATTTCGATGCATGCAAGCACTTGAGGAGAGCGGCTGAAAGGCGCCCGAGACATGTTTATATCTGTCGAATATGGGATTCCAACAAGGGGGAGGGGGGAGGAAGGTAATTGCGTTATATAACGCGGTCTCCAGGCTATACATCCTAGGCCAGGATGCACAATAATTACATCGATATTCGCCTTGACGTAAACCGACTAGTCTGCGATACGAACGTGACCAAAACGAGTGGAATGCAATGGTGGGAAGGATCATCGTTGGTCCGGGAGGAAGCGAAGGAGGTTCGGACGCGCGTGGTAAGCCCGTACTGCAGCATAGCTAAGCAGAGCACCTCCCCACGACACAAAATCTTGCGTTTAATTTCAATATAGATGACATTGTCACATCGATAGATAGATTCTTTTTTGTATCCAGTGAATGGAGTGAACGCGATAGACGCTCCCGAAGAATCGATACTAAAGAGGTGCTCGGAGTCAAGGAGCTTGAACCCTGTAGGGATATAATGATTTCGACAGATCGGAGCACGGGATAATCGCCGTCAACGCTAAGAAGAATGTTCAACTTCTCCCATTGTCTGTGCCCGCAAATCACCTCAACAGCATCCTCAGACAATGGCGCGTCGACCTCGATGGCAATCGAGAGTGCTCTAAGAGACCTAAACGGGCAATTGTCGTCCAGGGCATCTACCAACCACTTCAAGGTGATGTTCTTTCGCTTTGAAGTGTATCCAAAGGAGAAAAGGAAAGAGGAAAGCTCTGGTATGAGCTTGAGATCGAATTGCTGAGTGCGATAAAGATCATCTGAGCAAAAATGCGATGAGTTTAGAACAAGACATAACATAACTAAAGAATTAGAAGCACCATCTTGATTCCTTGATTTGATAACATCTAAAAGACTTAAACGTTTCAATCCATGAGCGACTCTCACGATCTCCGCAGCAGTCTGCAAGGTACGATCATTACCTAAATAGAACGAAAGAGCCTTCAATCGTGCGAGGCTCAATGGTGATTGAGGGGTTGTGAGTTCCTCGACGAGCGATCGTCCAGTCGACCTGCCACTATCTGCAGCAATCTCCAAAATCTCCAAGTGGCTAGAATCTGGAGGGAAGTCTATGGCGGGAAACGTGGTACTCGACTCGTCGTCGAGAAAACGAACTGCAAACAGACGCAGAAACTTGAGCCTCCTGAAATTGCGAAAGTGGGAGATCCGTAGGTTGCAAAAATCCCAAAGTGTGACCCCGAACAGGGAATCGGAAGACCCGATATATGTCAGGAGTGCGTTCTGCACCTCCGAGGATGATTCTCTCCAGTCCAAGGGGTCGGTAGAGTATAAATGCAAAAATGTCATGTTGGTGAGCAGAGGAAGGAGTTTTGGGAGCGTTTGATCCTTCATCATCCAATGGGGCGGCTGTGGGACTTCTGAGTTATCGGACGAATTGCGGCCATCATTTATAACTAATACTTGTACGAGCGATGCTATGCGATATTCAGATGAAAGGAGGGAATAGAACCTTCGGCATAGCTTTCCATCGGAGTCATCAAGCAGGATCGCGTAGAAGATATGCTGGCGACTGGGCCAGAGGAAGGAGTGGGAAACTAGAGAACATGCTGCCAATGCGATTGGGTCGTCCTGTAGTTTATCCAGGATCTCGACAATAATGTCGTGGGGAATATGGATCGAGGACATGGGTATTCGACGATTCAGTCCTGGTTTGGAAGAGATGGTTGGATGCAACTTTTTAGACGCCGTCCATGATCAACGAACGCCACAGTTGGATAGCGGATCTTCCCGACCTTCCAAGTTCAACACGTCCAAATAGGCACTCCTAAATTCGTTTCTGGTTTAGGTCCCGGCCTCCAGGACTGCTATGTCCACGAATCCCCTGCCAACCAGTTTATATGAGAGTCTTCTCTTGAAACTTGTTAAGATCCTCGAGCTTACCCAAAAGTCGGAGGGCATTGCAACACCTCAAGCCAAGCAAGCCCTCCTTCAAGCGGTTTGTCCAGAACAAGACTTATATATTCTGCATTACTGAGGATGTATCTTAACTAGACTAACGATTTCAAGACGTCCATCATCCAAGCCAAAGAACTCGCGGCAAGTTTACCTGGTGGAGAAATGCTAGTGCAAGATCAGGATGAAGTTATCGGGATGCTGGAACAATTGAGAGACCGTAAACGGTGCGTTGATGCTCTGCTTTTCTATGGGGGCCTCACGTTTGAAACAGCATGTATAGTGAGCAATTAGGCCAGTTTTCAGCGAGGGCTCTTGTTTCAGCAGGGCCTTCTACGATTGACAACAAGATGGAAATCGATTCCATGGCGTCCACGCCATTCCATGACTGAACGTGGAGTCACGATCATCGTCCGTCACTTAGCTATCTGCTACCTATGCCAGCGCCAACACCTGTCTTGCAGTTACTGTACATGATTTAACAGTTATTCCGCCTTCTCGCTCTTCGCCTCCCAGGTCAAAAATGGGTTTAGACGTACGTATGCACGGGACGCTCACGACTGGCTGCTTGAAGGACGAGAGTCTGCATGGTAGGATTTTAATCCCATGTCTATCACGCCATTAAAAGTGCTAACATGCACCGAATTATCAGGAAGAATCCTTGCACAATGAGCTACCATGATGACTGGGAGTTCCCTAGGAATAGAACGCGTTTAGCCCTCGGGGGCATTTGGCTTCGATGTTTCGCAGGCTACGGTCGCTTTGTACCAAAGCCTAAGATAGAAGAGAGCTGTTGACACAGTCACTCTTTATGTCTATGTCCCCCAACCTAATCCAAGCTGCGTGACGTGGAAGGCCTTATGATTTAATCTTCGCAAGCAGATTCCAAACTAGAAAATATTTCGCGTCATCGCGAGTGATTTCTTATGCATTATAGCCTCCTGACAAATTCCTTTGCAGAACTGACGACTCTGTGGCAGAGGAAGACGCTTAGGCTGCTCCATACCTCGCTTCTCCAACCCCTCTGCGCCTGTTTTCGGCTCATTCTATGCTCGGTGAACCGCCCCAATTTTTTCACACATGGTCCTTCCGCTCTATTTGAGACAACTGCATGAACGTGGAACAAGACCCACTGCTTGGACAGCATCTGAAAGCGTTCATATGTTTACCGATGATCAATATAAACGACTACTTTGAGGTCACGCTCAGAGAACGGTTAGGCCATATGGAGCCCAAAGGATAGCCCTGTTCCATCGACGTTCCCCAGTGGATGGTTGGGCGGCTCAGGTTTGTTTGGCAAAGACAACAGCGCTGCCATGCTAAACGGTTCAAGGGCCTCCATAAAAAGGTTCTTGCCCGTTTCTTGCATTCTTGCCGTCTCCTCTGTATTTTAATGTCAGGTACATATTTCGTTTCACCTGAAGTACGGTTCTGCCGTTCCTGGCTCCAGTGTGTGCACTGAATGTAGGGAAAGTTCTGTGGCTTATGACCCTGAGTTCATGTGTTTCTGCATCCTGAAAGCCCGTTGCCTTCTCTCTCAATCCACGAACAAAAGCGATACGTACCTGCACTCTGAAATGCCGGCGTTGAGACGTGTCTGGATGGACTTGGATGGGCACATTTATCGCACGGCGTCGAAGAGTACAAGTTAGAACCAGACGTAGTCGCATTAACTCTAGTCCTTCAACAGACGCAGTCACCAGTGAGCCTCACGGCACGTTCGAGGTCAACCTGGCTTCGAGAATGGACATTATT
>JABCKG010007600.1:44288-57032 GCA_018851835.1 Hypsizygus ulmarius | reverse complement strand
CCTGTATAGATGCCGAGTACTTCTTTTTGACTGCATTGGCTGCCCAGGCGAAGGTTGATCTTTCTGAAAGAGGATGGCGAGAAAAAGCCTCGATGATGTCGTTGGAATTCCTGGCAAGACTTGTGGTACATGAATGACGAAGATAAAGTGGATCATCCAGAAGAGTAAGAACAAACGAAGCAGGTGTAACACTGAGCGAGGAGAATGTGTTGGCAATTTGTTGGATTTCTGTATCGGTCGCCATGTAAGTTCGAGTAGCGAGCGATAGATAAATCAAAATCTACGCGAGGTCTGGAAAGAATAAATCCCCAAAGCGGACATGGTGTCGCCGGTGTTCCTGGGTGGCTGGCTTTGTTTACACTTGTAATATGCAAGCCGTCGTGGAGGGGTTGGAGAACTTAAGAGTTAGGAGTTTGAATTAGGAGTTTGAATTCGGGAAGTTGCCGTGAGTTCTAAAATTACACTTGGCCCACAGGATGAACAACTGCGTCAACAAATTTCTCCCTACCCCGTAACGACGGCTTGGTTGGAGCCTGGGAAACAGAGCACTCGAAGCCATGGACAAATAAAATGCTTGAATGCTGAGTACTGTATACATAGCCTTAGAAGAGAAAAAAGTGAAGTCCAAGCCAAAGCCGTGGTCCACTGGTCTCGAACGCGCCCGCCGCCGGGCGGTAATATCTAATATCCCATCACGTGACAACTCCACGCTCAAAAGCACCGCGACGGGCTGAAACCACGATTTGCTCTTCAACACGTTGTCAACACGCCCCTCAAACTGGCGTTAACACGAAGTAACACCTAATACAAGCTGTAATAGAAGGTGAGGGTGCAATAAAACCTGTAAAGCTTGATAGAGCTTAACCCGGCCTTAGCTTCCACGTTTCTGTCTTTACTCTACACATCATGCTGCTCAGCACCGCCCGCTGTGTATTCCTTCCCGCTATTCTCCTCGCCCAGTCTGTAACCGCTGCTACGCCTGACCAGTGGAGGGGCCGGTCTATATACCAGGTGAGCAGGCCCTTTATTCCCCTCTTATCAGGTGCTAACCGCGTGTTGGTGTGCTCAACTAGCTGTTGACAGACAGATTCGCGCTTTCCGACGACAGATCAGCAACATGCGATACCACTGCTCGAAAGTATTGTGGCGGGACGTGGAAGGGAATCACCAAGCACCTCGATTACATCCAGAACATGGGCTTCGACGCTGTCTGGATATCGCCCATCGTGGAGAATGTCGACAAGGAGACTGCCTATGGAGAAGCATACCACGGGTCAGCCTAATCAATTTGACGTTAGGCGTCTTTGTTTGACGCGCTCTGTCCAGATACTGGACACAGGACCTCAACAAGCTGAATACCCACTTCGGATCACAAGATGACTTGAATGAGTTAAGCTCAGCGCTTCACTCGCGTGGCATGTATTTGATGGTCGACATCGTCGTGAACCAGTACGTACCATTCTTATCTGGCCGAGTTCCGAACGAGAGACTCACCCACTACCCATCTAAAGTTTCGTAGCCGTCCCACAAACAGAATCCAGCAACATCCAGGAGCTTGATTATTCCCTCATCGCACCGTTCTCGTCCCAGTCGAACTTTCATTCATACTGCGAAATCACGGACTACGAGAACCAGACGGCTGTCGAACAGTGCTGGCTCGGAGACCAGAAGCTTCCTCTTGCCGATTTAGACACCGAGAATCTGGATGTCGTCAAGACCTTGAATGATTGGATCAAGGAGCTCGTGAGATCATACAATGTCGATGGGTTGCGCATCGATACGGTTAAGCACGTTCGTCAACAATTTTGGCCTGCCTTCGCCGAGTCAGCGGGAGTCTTCACAATTGGCGAGGTACGTCGTGTGCCCTGGCGATTCATTAAGCGGCGAGACCGATACAGTAACTCAGGTACTGAGTGACAATGCAACCTATACCGCTGCGTACACTGGTGCGAAAGTTGCTCATGTGGTGGAGATAATATGCTCACCCCCTTCGAAGAGGTCATGGATAGTGTCCTTGACTATCCCACCTACTTCCCGCTCACGGACGCCTTCAAATCGCCAGAGGGTAACCTTTCAGCCGTCGTCGAAACCACGGGCAGGGTACAAAATACATTCAAGAATGGTGCATTCCTGACAGGCTCTTTCCTCGAGAACCACGACCAGCCGAGATTCCAGTCACTCACACAGGACCAGGCGGTGAGTATAAATAAATACCAGCCTGATATAACTCTGATAATTGTCGGCCTAGCTTGTACAGAATGCGATTGCGTTCCTCTTTGTCAAGGATGGTATCCCGGTTCTGTACTATGGTTAGTCAACTGCTAGATCGTATCATAATATACGCAGGAAACTCACGTGTGTCCAAAGGCCAGGAGCAAGGTTACACAGGTGCTGCTGACCCCAACAATCGTGAAGCGTGAGGCTTTGTAGCCTATTAAGATATGTAATCCGAAACTGACGCCAACGCTGCAGGTTATGGTCTACTGCCTTCGATACAAAAAATCCTCTCGTCGGCCATGTCACGTCCCTCAATGCCGCCAGGAAAGCAGCCATATCTGCGAACAGCGGTTACACAAGCACACCGGTATTTCTCAAGTAAAACTCCTGGAAAGGCTCCATGCTTACGACCTATACAGATGTCATTCATTCCTCAGTCAGACAAGGCCACTTTGGTCGTCAGCAAGCCTCCGCTTGTGGGTCTCCTGACAAACGTAGGCAACAGCTCCAAAGCGACGACGACGTGGACCATCTCGGGCTCCGACGGGCTGTTCAAGGGCGGAGAGACTGTCGTGAATATCCTGAATTGCGAAACTATGACGGTTGCTTCCGATGGTGGGCTTTCAGTGCAGGTGGACGCGGGAATGCCTCAGGTAAGCCGTCATTTATTTAGATTCGGGATCGTTTGGGAGACTAACGGTGGCCCCTGTTATCTTCTTAGGTATTGTTACCTGTGTCGGCGCTGGGAGAGAATGGGAAGCTCTGTGCAACGAGGTCGACCGGGTCTGAGGGTAGTACCGGTTTTAAGACGAGGATCAGCTGGTCTGTGATTGGGGGCATGCTCGTCTTGGGTTTGGTGAAGGGTTTTGCTGGATTTACCTGATAGATCGGATCCGGACTTGGACTTGTTTTCATGGACAACACTATTTACTCCGCATATTACAAGAGTTGTAAATACCTACACCAGAAGTTTGCGGTGAGAAATGGATGACCACTTACTGTAGTCACATACTCTATACTATATATACGTGGCACGTCATTTTGCAAATTAAACTAATTTTCGCCTGTCAAGGTACCTTCACTTGCCTTAGACGATCATTGAACATGACAAATGGTATCGGTGAAGAACTCTGTACATACCGAGTACATGCAGACCAAACATAAGGCAATTTCCACAGAAACGTATCGCTGTTTCCTCGAGATCGGACTACTTACTTATGTACGGAGGAAGGGTCTGGACCTCAGAATACGGTGAATATCCGATCAAGAGTCCTTAAGACATAACAAACCACAGCAATTGTCACCGCCACCGGCGCGAGTTCTTCAGATTGCGGTGGGTGTGCATACCACCAATCCTGATTCTTCTCGTTTCTTTTCCAGTGAACGAACCTGAAAATAATGGCTCTTCTGCGCTTTGCGCCATCTCCTACGGGACCCCTTCATCTGGGTGGCCTTCGAATGGCATTATACAACCACCTATACGCGAGGAAAATCGGAGGAAAGTGGATGATGCGTATAGAGGATACTGATGCCGTACATTGAGTCATATCGAAGATTCAAGGAATGGTTTATGACTCCTTAACTCTATAGACAAGATATGTCCCTGGGTCTGTGGACGGCATCCGAAAGTCATTGGAGTGGGCTGGGTTGCATTATGACTATGGTGCGTGACGTTTCTGTAGTGGAATATACATTTCATGATTACATTGGCTGAAATGTAACAGGACCAGGAAAAGAGGGACCCCATGCGCCTTATTTCCAGGTGAAACCAGTTGCTCGTGTATAATCCACTCGAGGTTGACAAGTTCCAGTCGGAACGTCTAGATCTGTATCGTTTATTTGCGAATAAATTACTCGACGTACGTCCCATATACCTTTAAACTTCTTCCTAATTGCCCATCTACAATCCCAGACCGGTCATGCGTACCGATGCTTCTGCACACCAGACAAATTGGAAGAGACACGGGAACGCCTCGCGCGTGCAGGTTCGAACTCGACATACGACAAGGCATGTCTCCATCTGACGGAGGAGGAGGTCGCACGGAAAGTCCGTGCGGGAGAAAAGTCGATTGTTCGACTCAACGTCAGTTCACCATATGATATCTTCGTTTCTCACTGATCATCTTCTCGTGGAACAGGATAGTAACCTGCCAGTCCGACCTCCAGCGACCGACCTCGTATTTGGGCAGCTAAAAGATGCGCACGCGTCGCTTGCTACTGATCCTATTCTGCTCAAGACCGACCTATTTCCTACGTACCATTTGGCTTCTGTTGTTGACGACCATGAAATGGGGATCACGCACGTACTCCGTGGCGAGGTACGCGGCGAGATCCTCCAAGACTACTTCATACATCTCATTACGGTGTTTTTTTTCCACTTAGGAATGGCTTCTATCATACCCTCTCCATCTCGACCTTTACGCATGCCTCAAATTAGCACCTCCTCAATTCGCACATATCCCTATTCTGCTTAATCCAGACGGCTCAAAAATGTCAAAGCGTAAAGGCGACGTTCAAGTCATCGACTACATCGTGGGTTGGTCTCGGCGATTCGCACTCTTTCAGTACTGATGTTCAATGCACAGCACCGAGGCTGGGAGCCTGAAGCCGTCATCAACTGGCTTGCACTAGCTGGCTGGGGTGCAAAGCATGATCACGGCCCCGATCACACACATCCTCATTCCCCACGCCCCCGACTTGTCCAGGAAGCACCTGATAGCACCAGGGTGATGACGCTTCAAGAAATGATTAACGAGGTGTGCTGCCTACTACGCCCACTCCTAAACTAGCGCTAAGGATGATGGCAGTTCGATCTCTCGGCACTAACACAGCGCAGTTCGAGCCTCGACCCGGCCAAACTTGAATACCTCAACAAGCACCACCTGATGCGCCAGTGGTCTACTCCAGAAGGGCTGGAAGCACTTGCGGAAAGGGCGCACGATAGAGTAAAGGCTGCATTCCCTACAAGGTGTGCTCTACCTACTTTCCTGCAACTGAGCGTAGAAGCTGATACGGAGAATCTAGCCAATACACGACTATTGAATACCTCAAGAGTGTCATTTTGACTTTGGAGGTCAGCTAACTGAGCCGACACCCTTTATCTTGAATTTAATTCCACCAACATGGATGCTATAGGGCCGACTAACGAACCTCCAAGACATTGCGATACACGGACCTTTTTTCTTCGTCGAGCCAGATCTATCTTCGGAAGATGCTCAAGTCATGCTAAAAAATATAACATCCGAACAGAAAAGTACATCAATTTGTTCACACCTTCCACTGCCTTCCAAACTGGTACTAATATCCTACGCCAGTTCAAACACTGCAAGCAGTAACGAAGCTGCTGCAGGAAACTCCCGAGTCCTGGGAGAAGCTTGACCTTCACGAGCTACTTAATGGGGAACGGGAGCGCTTGAATGTGCCGTATAAGTTGTATATGACGGTACTTCGTCATGCGTTGTGTGGGCGAAAGGTGCGATTGGGTTCCACAGGGGCCTTGAGTGTGATTTATCTGATGTGATTCCTTGGGCAGGATGGACCGGCAGTGGCGGATGTCATGCATGTGTTGGGGAGGGAAAGGACACTGGCTCGGCTGAAGTCAGCGATCGTCTAATTCTGTATCATTGTCATACAGCACAGGAAAATAATCTCAGTTGGAAGTGGCTGACTATGAGGAAGTTCATGATGCGAGACCATGCAATGAGTTTGAATCTATAGCAACTTGCGTAGTGTACAATTGGATAGCAATGACAGGCATCAAGATCTAGGTAGACAAGTACAAAAGATATAGTGCACATTGGTTTTTTTTGCACGAATCAATGGGTGGTCGGACTACAGAGTCTCCCATCCACCTGAATCGAGTGTGCTCTCCAGTTTCCTGGCCACTATCGTTGGGATTTGGTGGTTCATCCACATTTTGCGAGCGTCCTCCCATCGTGCGTGATGGAGGTATTGCCTACGCCCACGTCTATAGTTTTGTTGTTAAATAACACGGGATAGGACTATCAGAAATCACAACAGACCTCATGGAAATGTCAATCTCGCCGTGGGCATCAAGATATGGTGACTGGGCAAAAGTACCGTTGTTCGCAAAGAGATACAACAGCGAACATCGTTTGATCAGGAAATAGATGCCGATAGCCCCTCCGCACCTATTAGCAAAAACTCACGTCAGGATGAAATCCAAAGCAGGTGCATAAAACTTACTCTCGCGTATGCATGTTGCATTCCCCTCGATCATTGGCGTCCATGTCAGTACAGCAGTTGCTCTGCAAGCAGCAGGTGACGCCGCATAACAAACAGATCGCGGCGTCGCTCGGGACCGTATTACACCTTGGGCAGGTCAATGCCTTGTCCCTCTGTCCAAAGAGATTATCGAGCACCAGAGGGAGGCGGGCAAGGCGGTAGATCGCCGGGTAATCCAGCATCACGCCGCAGTTTAGTTGTGATGCTGCATGGGAATGGCCATAGTGTGCACACCAGCCTGAGAGTGCATTTTGGAGTGTGTCTTGGTGAGGAAGAGTGGAGAGCGGGGGAATGCCGAGCATCGTTAAGAGGCGGTTGTACTCTGGTTCACCGGGAATGGCGGGTGGGGTCGGGAAGGCGGCAGGAAGGATGGCTCGACAGAGAATTGACGCTCGTCGAAGGAAAGGCAGAGTGAAGGCATAAAGGAGCCTTTCGATGCGAGCCTCGCCAAAGGTTTCGAACGCCAGAGTCGCCGTATTTTCAAAAACAGGGGAATGGCGCACAACGGATGTGAAGAACATACGCACATCTCCGAAGACGCCCTCGTGCTTTCGTGAGGGCAGTTGTACAGTGCAGCTTCGAGTTTTGTTAAGGACATACACGAGACCGATCACAGTCCGTGCCAAGCATGCATAGTAGGTTAGTACCAGGACATGTCTGAGTATCTCAGGCGCAACGGCGGCTGCCTCGACTAGGATGGTAAATGGATCCCGCAACATGAGAGGATAGGAGAATGACGTTAACGACGTTCGGCTCCATTCTGGCAAGAGCCTTTTGATGATGGCTTGTTTAACGGCTTCCCTGCCTTCATCCGGTCTAGACTTGAAGTGCAGTGCTGCTAGCCTCGTCAAACATGACAAAAGCCCACGGACCAATCGCATCTGTGATTCGGATAAATTGTCGACCATGAGGCCACCAGAAGACTCGATGCCTCGTTGAGCAGTCTCAATCGAAGCGATGGTGTAACCGAGCAGCTCTTCTGGCAAGTAGATCCCAGCGCCCCGTTCTCCAGACTCCGGTTCGGGTCGGTCGCGCAGATGTCGTGTCTGCTGAGAGAAGGACTTAGAGACAATCATGACTGTCTCAAGCATCTTCGCATTTTCCAATCCTTCCGATCGATCACCATTACGAACAGCGCTGGCATAACCCGAATCCTGGGCACTCCAGAAGACAAACTCACCGGTTCCATTCCTGAATTGTAATGATTCCAGCAATGGATCGGGCTTTGACTTGAGAATGTTGATTCCGGCAGTTCGAATCCAGTCAGGGAAGGGTGTGGTGTTGAGAGATGTCGCTGCTGGGCTTGTTACAGGAAGGATGACATTGCCAAGACTCTTGCACAAGGGACAGATGTATTCCTTCCGGGATATAGTCTCCGGGTGGTTCCTCGTTGCTTGCGCACGATGTCGTTGTCGAATGGATATACTGTACTGCTGGAAGCAGTCCAAATGCATCATATGGCTACAGACGGAAGCATGGAGGCCGAAGCGTGTATATGTCGCAGGAAACCCATCGAAGTTCGAGGATGTAGACTGCCTGGATTCGAGAACTTCTGTTATTGGTGGTGGGAACGTCGGATGGGTCGAAGAGCTGGCACGATCCATCGAAGGACTCATTTCTAGTACTTCGTTCAGATATGCGTTGTGACTGTCCGGATGTCGACGTATGAATCGACTCGGCTGAACCAAACCAAGAGCACCGAACGGTCGTCCTGATGTAAGCTCCTCCTGGCACACGATGCAGGTACCGTACGATATCTGCTCTTCTTGTTCCACTTCCATATTGTCGTCATCATCATCATCTACATCATCAAAGTTAATCGCAAAGCTGGCCTGCTGCTCCTTCATCTGCTGCATGATGGCTTCTTTTCTCGCTTTTGCTGCCCGTTTCTTTGCCTCCTCCGGGTTAGGAGCAGCAGCTTCCGAGATATCGAGGACTCGTCGCCGACTCCGAACTTCGTTTGGAACAATGGCATCCATCTGGATCAGTATCCATTCAACCCTGGACTGGTACGGCTTGTATTTTTCGTGGTGCTCCAGAGCGCAGATAATATCGATCAGTGTCTTTTCCTCCTCGAATGTTTTGGCTGAGCTAAGGTGGCTGAAAATCACTGGCCGTTCCACTAGTGCAAGCATGACTAGATGAATAGCTTGATCAAGAATGGCCTCCGCAGATGGAGGTGCGGAACCTGCGGAGTCCGTGATGACGAGTATGTTGTAAATGGCGTAGAACATGACCTGGAGGAGAGCTTCGGTCTCGAATGTTGAAGGGATGGTGGAAAATGGGCCGGTGGTGACGTTAAAGCCTTTGGGAACGATGACGGGGTCCGCAACGCCCGTATTCTTCTTCAGCCTTGCGCAAAGAATGTTCTCCACCTCCTCGCGTTTGTTCCGAGTATAGTGGTAGAAAAAAGGGTTCACCTCGTCAAATGCTTCATCCCGCAACTCATACAAACCCGATTCAGTGGCAGATTCTGGCGCCCTGAAATTTGCCACCTCTTTCAAGGTCTTCTCAAAGCATATGTCCTCTACCAGGCGTTCCGCAACGCGCTTCACGAGATCCGTGTACGTACAAGGGCCCATAGCCAGTGCATGAACAATTTCTCGTCTAACAGCAGAAGCGATCGGCATCCTAGACGGATTCCCCGACTCGCTCAGGATCGTGATGAAGACGTATAGGACCTCCTCTACCATACTGGAAAGCTGGTTACCCTCATAAGGTGAGCGGAGGACATGGCCAGTGAAGTACCCGAGGAGACCAAAGCGGTCAAGAATGGTTACGACAATGGTGCTGGGATCAGAGACGACGAGGGCTATCTGGATCATGAAGAGGTCTTGGTCGTAGCACAGCTCGCGTAGCATATAGTCGCGATAATGCAGGAGCTGTCCTCTGATTGCGAATCCATTGCGGACCCATAGTCCTGTGCGGATTTGAGCAATCATAGCAAGCACTATAAGAGAGGTATGTCAGCTCTGGCATACTGATAGAGAAGTCCAAAAATACCTCGGAGGGGAAAATCGATGACAGTCAAGATGGCTTTGTCGTTATATTGCCGAAGCATAATCTCCCTTACGCTTGAGATCCCAATCTCAGCCAAAGGCGTCTCGGAGAGTAGATCAACATGTTTAAACAGCTCCGCAAGGAGCCAATGCAAGGAATGGTGGAAGCTCACCCATCCTTCCAACACGTCAAAATCAACCGTTTCGTACACTGTCCCTCCAAATTCGACTTCATGGAATGAGATGGGGGGAAACTTGGTCCTATCCAATCTCTCCTGGGCGAGGGTGCACACCATCAAAATGTGGTGTACGACGGTCGTGATCGCGGTGACCAATTCAGCCACCGTTGCTTTCGAATACGCTTCCCCGTAGACCTTAATCACACGAGACAATGAAAGAGTCACGTTGAAGACACTGATCCACGCGTCCGTCTCGTACTCAACATGGCTCGTGGCAGCGCGCTTGTTAGGGTTCACACACATGAAAAGTTGACACGTTTTCGCGAACTGGATGATGAAGTCGCGGTTGCGTGCGATCAGCTCCTGTACGGATGCCGTGTGACAGAGGTATCGGAGGTCGCTGAAGACCGGCATAAAGCGCTTCGATTTGAATGGGAAGCTGTCGACATCCAAGGGGACGCCACTAACCGGCGGGTACATGATATGCTTGTCCACAATCTGATTGGTGAAGAAAGCGGCGATAATCGCGAGGAGGCGCGATACGAGCTTATGGTTGCGGACGATGTGCAGTGCGACCGAGGGCACGGTGAAGAGCTGAAGAGCGAAGTACTTAATTGAGGTTTCGGCTTCTCGGTCCACGAGGAGATATGCATCGATGACACGAGGGTAGACGTTGGCGAAATGACCAGCTGAAAAAGAGTTAGTGGGACATGGTAGTGACCCAAGCTGAATAGGATATACCTATAGACAATTTGTGATTGCGACTCAATGATATCATGGATGCGTAAATTTCTTTGACGCTCAAGCGGGGCTTCTTCCAAAGCCTCGTGTGGTATAAGAACAGAGTATCGATTCGTGTGGGATTCGGGATGTCGGCGAATGAAAGCATGGACTGCGCGTTGGCATTGAATGAGCCAGTGTCCCTCCGTCGAGGGGAAAGCAGTTCGGCAGCAATCACTTCTCGCAGGATTAAAACATCCGACCCCAGACGACTCCGCGTGAGATCCAACAACCATTCAATGATAACATCCAGGACCTGCTCCCTGAAGGTGTCGTAAGCTCGTCGAATCGTGACACCCAGGTCAATCTGAGTGATAGCTTGTGCGGTCTCGAGCAACCGTGTAACATTGGTGTTCATGTCGATGATCTCACGACCACTCTCGTCTATCCGATGAGCAACCGCAGAAGCTTCCTCGCGAGTACGATTTGTCATGTCGCAGAGAAGCTTGATGACCTCGTCAAACGAATGCTTATCATCATTCCATAGGACAACACAGTACTGGTCTTTCATCATCGGATCGGCAGATGGTTGGAGTCGAAGGTCGGCTTCGTTCGCTGGTACGATCGACTCGTCGGGCGAATAGTCCAATGTGTCTAGCACGAAGTCTAAGGCATAGCCTACGGTTCTGCGCATTGTTTCATGCAGTTCTGGAGGTACAGACGCCCGGTTGGGATAATCCTGCACAGGGTGGATGTCTGTTAGGGATTTTGGGGTGGATTTCGGTGTAGCATGAAGCTCTGATGACGGGGATGGTGGGTGAAAAGGACAGTTCAGAGGGATCCTCCATGCTTCTTCGTCACCACAATCGCAACACCCGCCTGGCTGCTGGGCGATGAAGAAGCTGACGTTGTGATCGAAATGATTGGTAGCATGAAAGCATTGTGAACACATTACGCAGCTATCATCAAGTGCACAGTCTCTGGATGGATGTGAGTGATCACACGAGTCGCCGAAGCATACTGGGGGATACGTACTTGCACCGAAAGCAACTCTCTCCCTTCTTAAAGATGCGACTGCATGGTCTTCCCGGTATTGGCACCTCATCACGTCCTGCGCCTGAGAATTTTACAGATGCCTGCACCTCGCTCAAAGTTGTATGAAGTGGCAAACTTGAGTTGGAGTTTGGCAGAAATAGGTGTGCATATGGCCCCCAGAAAGCTACATATAGCTCTGAGAGAATCTCAGCTCGAGTAGCCGGCGTGAATACATATTTCCTGGACCCCGGCATCGTCTCCAAAGCGAAACGAAGATGTTGTAGTGGGTCCGGTGTGCGATCGCGAGTGTTCATAGAAGATGAGAGGAACTTGGCAGGCAAGAAAGACGAGAAAGTAGACATTCTAGGGTTGTCTAGAGCTTATCGACGTTCACCGTGATGATGGAGAGCACAACACAGAATACGCGGTCATGGGAGAAAGAAACAGAAATACAGTTGCACAGCCGATGCTCACAAATCCTGCCTCCTGCCACCATGTCATCTCGAAGCTCTACACAAACGCCTCTCGCAGCGACCTCACTTCTTCCAGCTAATCTTGTTGCTCTGGCAGATCCTCCAACCAGGCAGATCGATGCGGCAGTAATGGACTACTTTCTGATTGAACTAGTGAATACTATACGCGTGTCTTCTGCAGTAGCGACAGCTCGTTTGAAGAAGATCGAGCGGGAAATGGTGGAGGCAGGCTTGATTCCTCCACCTGCCCCTGCGTCGCATTCCTTGCCATCCAAGAAAGAATCGGCACGCGATTCAGTGACGAGTTTGAACTCACGGACGTCAGGGAAGGCGTCTCTGGTAGATGAGGAGGAAGAGGCAGTGAGAACGCGGCTTGAGGCTATCGGCATACATGTCGGTGCAAACTTTACAGAACGGTGCGCTTTCGAGTATCTGGCTATGCAGACTTAAGTTAAATGCAATCTCCTACCATCCAGATTATGTCGAGATCGACCACTCTTCTCCGAAACGCTAGATGCCATAAAGTTCATATGCAAAGATATTTGGGCTGCATGCTGGGAGAAGCAGGTTGACAACCTACGGACGAATCACCGCGTACATCCCCCGGGCGTCTTCCCTACCCTCACACGATCTCACGCCGTTTCATCCAGGGTATCTACGTATTGCAAGACAACGCGTTCAAGCCAATATCTCGATTGTCCTCTTGGGAGGGCCGCGCAGAGGCGGTGAAACGCGCAAGACTCGTGCGTAGATGCCTTGTGTTTGCTGTGGTTTCCGTTTACCTTGTCTACAATAGTATGTCGCCATGCCTGCAGGTATAATTCGTGGCGCCCTCTCCAGACTAGGATTCCATGGTGCAGTTGTGCCCGAGGTCAC
>JABCKG010007600.1:10734-35924 GCA_018851835.1 Hypsizygus ulmarius | reverse complement strand
AATAACAACAATCTCGCAAGGAGGCTGGAAGCAACCGCCGCAACCATGCTCGCAAAATGATAGCCATGCCCAATGTGTTTTGTCGGCCCTTTCATAATTCCCCATTCTATATTTCCAAAATGATTTCTGATCCTTCGCTAGCAATTCGCGAGTGGCAGAAACAAAATAGGAATGATCTTCGGTGCTGGCATTAGCAAGCTTTGAACACGTTCGGGAGAGTAATACAGCGAACTCAAGGCGCCCAAGGTGAAATATGTCGAAGATCCAAGATGTCCCCCCGCTCAGAATTTCAAATGTTCTGTTGCCGATATGTACAGCCAGCTCAGGCTGTAACTCGCGTAATAATGCATCGGGTCGACATCCCAAATAGGAATTTCAAGACGATTGAAACGCTTTGTCTTTCTCCAAAGGGCTTGAAGGTTTTCAAGGCTGGTGATCATGATGTCGCATATCATTTCGAACGATGCTAAGTCCCTCTTTGAACAGCGAAGATCTCCAGATTATTCCACATCGGAATCAAGTGAATATCTAAATTGCGCACGAATCTACAGTACATGGCACGTCGGACATGCTCTCGTGGCTCCGCTATTCACTTAGTGTTTGTTATCCGAGCGCGGCCAGTGATGGAACGAAATGAGGGCAACACCGGGACTCGGTGACGGGGCGAACGTGATATCCGGACCCAAGCCGGTTCAAGGATCCGATGAGTAACGACGAAAAATCTCGCGTTGTGAGGCTCAAGCTGGAATCAGATATTTCTCATCGTCCGACCAACCCTCCATTCCAGGTCACTTTGGAGCTACGAGCCCTGGATGACCTGTGTCGAATGCAGTTCGCCGTCATGCCGTATAAAAAAAAAAGTACATTGTATACAGTAGTTGCCAGAACCTATTTGGACCTGCTCAATTGAGTCATTCATGATGCAATGATTCCGTGCAGTATCCGATTGTTTGGTGTTGTGCGCCACCGCCTTCCCCTCCATTTTTGACTAATTTTTAACTGAAATTTCCCGTTGGCAAAATGTAAAAAAAAATCATCGATTCGGATATTCAAGAGATTAGATGAGGCCCTGATCAGATCCAGATCTGCCATTCTTGGGTTAATCGGGGCAATCAATTTTGTCGCCAATTTTTAAAAAAGAATTTGAACTCCGTGGGCCTGGTTGTTTGGCGGTGGCGGTGTAAGTTGACGCATTGACGGATGTTCTGAACTTCTGAAATGGCCATGAGCTTCACTTGATTCCACAAAGACTCTGGCGCTAGCAGGCCTTTCCATCTCAGGCAACAGCTGTGTAACGATGCACAAATCGAACATGCCTCCAAAGTCACTTTCACACTGCGGGCGGGTATCCTTCAGATGAAGATCACATACGGCATCTACCGTCTAGATGAGACCATGGAAGATTCGACGTCTTGTGGCCATGTACTATATCACCGCCCACGTCGACCCTTTTTGAGTCCACACTTCTTTGGTATTCGAGCTGTCTCCATCTACGAGGGTGGCTATTTACGACGGCGGCTTTTCGCTCTCGGAACGACTCCTAATCTCTTCTGCCAAACAACGATGATCCCGGGCCCTCAGAGACGCGGGAAGCCTCTGGTATCCATAAGTGGACTCGGAGCTTGAGTTATATAGTAGAGCTCTTCCGTTACGCGACTGCCACGCCTGCTAACGGGATCGATGGCTATCGTTTGGGGAACCTGATGACAGTGAAACCTTCGTAGTGGCGTGGACTTGATGGAGGAATGACTCTTATATACGGACCGAAGCTCGCTCGCCGAGAGTCGCTCCTTGTCAATGCAACGGAAGCTTTCTGTTTTGATTCAGCATCGTCTGGCGCTATGCTATGTACGGGACGCAAACTCACGATTTATACTCACGTAACCGTTTACCTGATCTGTTTCTGTTGTCCAGCCATTCACCAGTGTTCTAAGGGGTTATGATTTGATAGACAATGTACATATGTAGGTGATATACTCGGAAACGGAAGACTGAACACGATGGTGGGTCAACGTCACCCACCCCTGCTAAATCTACAGTTAGCTCTTCATCTCGGGCGCCATGAGCCATCTTCATCACTGCGTATGGGAAATGCCATCGATTGGAGATCTGCGGCGAAAGGCCGTGGCTCTGAACAAAGGCGTCGATTTCGGGTCTGGAAGAGAATCGTTGCATTTGACAATTTGACTGTTATCAGTAAACTACGTGCAAAACCAAGGGTAGAACTGTGCTACTATTAGATTTGAGAAGAATTGCCGCAGCCGTGAAACTAGTCTTGCCAATTGCCCGCACAAGGTGCACAGCCAAGATCGGTGAGTGACGCTTGATCGTGTGCGGATGATGAGCAATCGTATGGACTCAAAGGATCTGAGACCTGGCTAAAACGACCAGCAATGGTGATTGTACAGGAGGAGGTTTGGAAATCATACGGAGACTGACCGATACGGTTGACAATGGCCTGAGGGTTTAGGTACGCATGCGGCGGATGAATCGCGCGAAATAGTATTGACCGCAGAAGATTGAAATGGGAGATACGACACATGCCTTGCTGGGACAGAAACAGCACAAGAAAAGGATGCTTTCCGACGGTTTTCGGAGCAGGCTTCACAGGGAATGGTAACGACGTGCCAAAGTTAGTCATCAGCAGAAGGAAGATGGAAATTTGGGCAGAGAAGAACTTTCAACAGGGAAATCAAGTGAAATCGGGTGAAATGGGGGGGTTAACAGGCAGAGCACGTGATGTGAGAGGACTTAACATTGCCAAAAGGAGGGTGGGATAAGGGAAAGGCTATGGGGAATCCCTGGGGAATCCCCTCAGCCGGTGATGCCGAGTGCCCAAAAAGGGAGATCTAATCATTTTTTGGTAAACCGAAAAAAAAAAAGAATTGAAGATCTGCAAGGCGCTGTGTTCTTCCAGTTCCACCCTTGTTCCAACCCTTGGTCCATCGCGGCTCATCCTCCGTTTCCCCTATTTGTCTCTAAGCGGAAATGTAGCCACGTCCACAAATTTACTCCTCCGAGCCCGTACAGACGCGTTCCGTTTTAAATAAGTCATGCCCGCCATCTTCCCTTACTTTCCATAATTTCTTTTAGGCCTTTTGCAATGGCCTTTTATACGCCTCCGTCCCTTCTACGGACGCCTGCAGACTATACCATGAACGCCACTCTTCCCTCTCTTTCGACTGAACTGTTTTCATGGTCCCTCTGGCGCAATAACACAAAGCAAGCTCCCTTAACGCCTCCAATGACTTCCACATTTCAGACGAGGAGAACGCACCAGCCACAGCCCAGGGTGCAAATGACACTACCGTCAATAGCACATCTTGAACGTCACCTTGCGCCTTGTGAGTAACATTCACCGTTCTGTTACTTGTATCTTACTTACAATAATACAGTGACGCCTCCAGACGATGTGGGCCTCGTAAAGCATTCGCCTCCTATGGCACGACTTTTGCCCATTGTTGACCAGACTGCGGAGCCCGCCAAGCTCGATTGCTTTCAACCGAAACCGCCACAGCCCTCAGACCTTCCGTACATGGATTGGCTTGACGTTTCGCGGACGCGTTCTTCCCACTTCCTAGCAGAAAAAACATGTGAGATGATTTGCTACCTGTGGTTCGCAACATCCTCGCCAGAACGATCATATTCGACTCCTAATAATTCGCCTCCTTTTCTTAATCGACCTAATCCTTCTACGACGACTCTTCAACTGGTTGCCACTCCTACTTTCGTTCAGTTCATGCAGAAGCTGCTCGAGACGACTCAGGTGTCGCAGTCCGTCATTGTTCTTTCACTACATTACATATATCGCCTCAAGGACCGTAATCGCTTTACGCCCGCGCAACCTGGAAGTGAGTTCCGGATAGCAGTTGCTGGTCTGATGATGGCAAATAAATTTCTTGATGAGTGAGTTCAGTTTTATTTCTTTGCGTGGACGCGAGCTAACGCTTCTCCAGTAATACATATACGAACAAAACTTGGTCAGAAGTGTCTGGCATTGACTTGACCGAGATCAACCGGATGGAAAGGGAGTTTCTGATGGGCGTGGACTTCAACCTTTACGTGGATAAAGCGACCTACGAGTCATGGTTGAACCTGCTCAAAGGCCTGGTGATGGCGAAAGAGCGCGACAGTCGCCACTTCCGGAAGTCCCGCGGCCTGGTTCGGGCTTCGCGACTCACTCATCCTCCCGCGTCGTCTGGGCCCGCGTCGCGCACGTATACGTCGAAGTATCGAAGCACTTCGCACCGCGCGCGTTCGACGTCTCCTAGCCAAACGCGTGGTTCTGCATCCTATCCGACGCTTTCCCACGGACATCCGGCAAAGACCGAGCCGTCTTCACCAACGCCTCGATCGGGCTCGAAACGTTCAGCAGCAGCAGCCTTCTCTCCTACATCTGCGTCCTTCTCGCACGTACCTTCTAAACGGCCGGTGTCGATATCGTTACAAATTCCGGAGTATGGACACACTAATAATGGTCCCCATTCACATTCGCCTTTGGAAGGGTTGCAGTCATTTGCAACCATGTCCCTTGCTTCGCCACACCCCCGACCGCCTTCGCAGTCTGTCCAACAGACGTCATATTCAAATTGGGCATCAGGGCCGAGGCAGGCTCCCGAGACGCTAGTCGCTCCGTACTCCCTGGATGAAGAGAGACGCAAAGCCGTGCCCCAGGTAAGCTATTACACAATGCTCTATGGTCAAAGCCACACGTTCTAATGCTTTACCCCAGAATTTATACTTCTATACGCTCACTTCTTCGCCCATGCGAGAAGAAGAAAGTCGATCTCGCAAAGCGAAGCTACGGTACCACCAGCCTCCTCCCACTTCAATCGCGCCATACTATCATCCGCAGCCCTACGTCCCGGTCGTACAGTCAGCATCTACGAGCCCTCACGAACAACACACGCAAGCTATTTCACATCACAGTCTGCCTCATTTCAATGAGACTCAATGGTCCCGACCGCATAATACATCCCTCCCCTCATATGAACCCGTGCCTCCTCTCAATTATTCACGACAGACTGTTGTTACAGAGAGCCCGGTTCCTTCGGCACCATTTGCGAATGCGGGCCCGCCAGGCATTCATTTCTACCCTACCCCTGTTCAAAATTCTTCGGCTTACCCGATTAATTGGTCTACTAGCGACCGCCGATTTTAACGATTCATCCCTCCCTACATATGCATCAGCACCAAATTATCCGCCTAGTGACACCCCCTTCTCCATGTTAATGATCCTGCAACCGCATCTTTTGTTTTCGCATCGCATTCACATCATTCACATTTTTCGCAATCGCAGACCAGGACAAATTCCGTTTTCATTTACTCAATCAATTGTACTTCGTTGCCACGCAATAACTTCAGATGCATTACATATTTCTTTCGCACTTGGTCTTACATCGACGAATATATGTACATTACAATACACAATACATTACCCACCCATCAGAACACACGCTGCATTTTTTGTTGCATATCTCCGCATTGCTCGTCATCACTTCGCTGTATTGATTTCCCAGTCGTTCAGTTATTTTACCCTGTGCATGTGCTTATCACAGCATGGATCTTTTATGAGATCGTAACCACACGCAAAATCGTTCGGTCGATCGACCGATTTCGTGATCTTGGAAGCTTCAGTCGGAAGTCTTTGTGTTTGACGGTTATGGATATTGCTTTATGATATTTCGGTCTGATAAGGCATGAAATCCGACATCTACGATGGCATCTCAATCAGAGTACGTCGCTGCGATGCTCGCATGGCCAGGTTCACAGTTCAAGCCCTTCCTGGACGATGAAGGAAGTGAGATATCGATAGTATTCCTTCCGGCTCTCGCAAAAGGGGACGAGGAAAAGAAGAGGTAGAGATCTGCCATCAGCCTCTCGTGGGTCGTTCGTTTCCCGCTCCAGAGCCCATCTTTTCCCCAACTCAATCAAAAAGTAGCGGTCTGGGGTTAGTGCTATACGGGTACATAAGCGCCGGCGCACACATTTGTGTGTACATAGATGAGGAGACTTCAGGGCTAGAATTACCGTGTAACAAGCGATTTACTCATCATCGCCGCCTGGAAAGCTAAGTTGGCGCACGGAATCCCGCTCCATCGCCGCTGTGAACCAGCCCCAAGGATCACGAAAATGTATCGCCTCGCCCTCAAAATTAGTTATGTCATACGACATGGTCTCAACGCAACTTGCTTTGTGTCATTCAGATCTTGTGTCGTGTGACGATGGGGGCCCTGACGTGATGGGAGGTGAAAAGGCACACCGGCAACAACAGTGCCAGTGCCGTACAATTCGAGGGCAGTGACTCCGAGAGGAGCACATGTCAAAGGGAACCGTGGCGCAAATGCTAATAGTATTAGAGGGACGTATGATTGGAGGCAAGTCGGTGGCTTGGTTTGCAAGGCACTTCAGGAAGGGGAATTGCCGGCTCGGCGAGAAGTTGACCTAGCTAAACGTGCTTCTTCGGCATGCAGCTGAGCGACTGCTGTTGAGGTAAAGGCCTAGTGGGGCGTCAGCGAGAATACACGAATACACCAATTAGAAATTCGGAAAACGTCCGAAGAGGAACGAGCAGCGGCGCTGCGTATTTTTTAAACATTTTTCAACTCACCTGGCTGAACATGTAACCGGCGAGGACGCCACTCACTATGAGAGTCAATATGAAATGGAGAAACCATGGACCAATTGACAAACGAGAATAAGATAAGACGCTGATGCTTACGGATGCCGCAAACTAAGGTCTTGTTTCTGCTGAATCCCATAAACCTCTGGCCCACAACGGCTGAAGGAAAAGTTATGATTGCGATGTCACCCTATTTCCTTTATGAAAAGGTGCTCGCCTGATGCTAGCCCGGATGTGAGTCCAGCAAAAACACCCTCTTTTCTGGCTTCCTGAGGGAGAAGTGGGTAATCATGATTCACGACACGTATACTGGTCATGGTCTGCGAAATACTTACCGTAATTGCCCGCTCCAGAGCATCAGGTGGAAGTTGAAATGTGCTCTCGGAAGCTGACTCGGAGTTGAAGTTGTCCATGGGGGTATAATTCCTTTTGTTTTCAAAAACGTTGTGGAACAAGGAACCAACTTGAACAAGGTGCACCGAAATAAACGGACAAGCCGGCCCGTGAATCACATGAGGAGACGCGTTCGGTCACGGTGTCACTGTTCCTTGTGAGTTCTCACAAACACCGTCGCGTATCGTCATTCCACTCCTGGTTGTTCCAGGCCCAGATCATTCATGTCTGCGAGCAAGAAAAAGAATGGAAAGGACTTGCAAAAGATATACGACTCAATCAAGGGTAAGAAATCATCCTCAGCCATGTTTCGTATTCTCAAATCAAGTGCTGTTCATCCAGAGATTCTCCTGACGATAAAACCTAAGCTTGACGACCCAAAAGTCTCGACACGGCCATCGCTGACTGAAGATCTACATCGGGTGGCTTCTATTGCGGAGTCCTTCACGGAACAGCGTCCGAAGTCGAACAAGAGCTGGGTGCAATTTGCTGACAGCCTGGACCAGGAAGGTTCGTATAGATTTTATTCCCCTATGGCTGGTTGATAGCTTATGTTCTCGTTCAATGGATACTCCAAAGGCGTCAATCTATGGAATATATCTGGTCTTATTCGCAAGGTTCCGGAGGACGATGGGCGATCACTAGTCGCTGCATGTACGCCTCTTCTCATTCCCGCTTCTCCGTGGTATCACGCTGTTTGACGGTCTTACCACGGCTCCAACTCTGATAAACAGTAAGGCTCGCGGCGTTTCGTTTTGTAGAGGCAGGTTTAGAAGTTAAGCCAGGGATGGAAAGTGCGTGAATCCCGCTGGCTGAGTGACGGTTTCACGTTTGACCAGTTTGGTGTCAACCTTTAATTTCTTCAGGTCTGCTTCACATACTTCAATTAGCGAGTAAAACGGGAGCGACGCTTTCAGGTACGGACGAAATGCCATTGGTCCCTGCTGCAACAGTAATTGGTGACTGACACCGGTTTCCATCAGAAAATGGAAGTCATGATGTGGCTGGACGGGTATTAGCCAGTGCAGCCAAGGTTAATTTAACTGTTGATATTGGTTCGATTTCGCACTGACCGTGATTGGTTACCTATCAGTTTGAGGAACTGCTGCGAAGCATGGACGATACGGACGGTATACATCGACATGCGATTGCAAGCGGCACGGTTGTCTACCTCTGCAGCCGAATGGAAGCCGTATGTCCCAATTACTGTCGCACTTTGCACGTAGATGATCTAAAGTGATAGTCTTTGATCCCAGGCATGGCGAGAGAAAAACCACACAGTGGTAGACTTCATGTCGCAGAAGATAACAGGTATGTAATGCGGTCACTCACGATGATTACACTCATCAGAAGGGATATCCATCACGTGTGCGCAGATGATGACCAACGCCTTGCCCTCTTACCGCCTCACCTTGTAAGCCTTCTACAATTAGAACCGAATGCCACGCCGTCTTAAGGTTTTCCCAAATACAGAGACAGCTTTTGGCATCCAAGTTCCACAGAATTGGCAAATCGATGCTGGAGCAGGCTGACGGCACTAAACCAACAGCTGCGGTAGTCTGGCTTCAGAAGGCTTTCTCCTTAGCAGACCCACTGGAAGACGGCGTAGCACCCGGTGTTGCGGAGCTCAAGGTATACACGGTTACAAAGCCTTTCGCCGACAATGGTCCGACTTATCATTGAATTATCAGATAACCATCTTACAGGCGCTAGGTTTGCAGACCCAGACTGTTTTTGGCGCGATTCTGCTGATTTTATATGAAGCTAGAGCGTATTTCGTCAGTGGATCATATGACCAAGCAGATGCTACACTGGAAGAGCTCGTTCCCTTCATAGACTCGTCTCCCGATCATGTAAGATCCATTAGATCGTCAATGCTTCAACCCAAGCATCCAACGAACCCTCCTTTCATTCAGGCAAGTTCCGACTACCGAGAGCTTCGATGGCTGAGACTCGCCACCCTCAAACAAAGAAAGGCGGGAGATACTGCCCTCCTTGATGGTGAGTACTAGTCTCTTTAGCTTACTCTTTCTGGCAAATATTCTACGTGCATCACCTCGATCCATCCAGCCTTCAAGTCCATAATCAATCACATGGACTGCTCGGAAACAAATATCACAGAGTATGTTCTTTACATCATGTGTGATCCATACAATTGCCTTAACACCACCGTTTTCAGCGTTCTCCAGGACCTCAGGACCTTCCACCATCAACAGTAAGCGCGTCAGGAATATTCGGAGTTTGAAGGTCACATCTAATGGAGGGTCCTCTCAGCACGCTTGTTACGGCTGTCCATCAACACTGTCTGCAGAAAGCGCTGCAGCGTCACGGAGCAGAACAGGAATGCGTTGACCGACTGCTTTTGTCATTGATCTTCCATTGCGCAAAAGATGGAGATCATGCGAGGGCTATGAAGACTATCGACTCCGTTTTCACATGTAAGTGACCCTAGGTTCATCGCTACCTCTCTCTCCTGCCTTACTACATCGAGTAAACTCCAGCCTTATGTCAAGCGGAGGTTGAATTATCGAGCGTTCCGACAACCGCATGCCTGACTGTTCGTCTTTCTAATTTCAATTGTCGAAATTCGGACTGATCATACGCTATACCTCAGCTGCTGTGGCAGTATGGGGATCGCCACTACCACGCCAAGAAATGGTCGGAAGCTGCGGACTGGTTTTTGGCCGGTAGCCATAAACTTTTCAGGGCCAATAGTCCTACGGCAAGCGCGAAGTGTTTCCGTAAAGCGACCTTGTGTTATATTGAACAAAGGGAGTATGCTCGTGCCTCCACGGTGATCCGTCGTTGTCCTATCCATGAGGCGAAGACGCATTATGTCATTTTTCTCATCGCTGTTCATCAAGGTTTGTCGCTGTTCATACATTCAACAACGTCGTGCACATGTGGATACGGTGAGCTAATAATGTGACATTTTACCAGGCCTAGAGGATGAAGGTCCGATACTTTCAGAAAGCAACCTAGATACGCTCTAACATGAAGTTACCGTTATCCAGCTATCGGGGCAGTCCGGAAGATGCTCGATGCACCAGACTTTGACCGCAATATGCTACTTCTCGCCACACAGATCTCCCACCAATCAGAGATGAAGGGTGTCCTGCTCTCGGTGCTCGAAGCCCTTATGAAGACCCTGAAACTCGACAACAGTGGGGAGACTGTCGTGGAAGCGATGACTTTGATTCGCTGTATCATTAGATTGGCACTGGGATTGCTGGTCGACCCAACAGCCAACAGGTTGGTCAGGTACCTATTTCTGCAGCCGGATCTCGCTCATCGGTATTACCAGGATGACTTTGATTGACACCGTGGTCAATCATTTCCAGACTGGTATGTGAATATTCAAGAATCGAGAAGTTTCCCACATTGTGTTGAAAATTGATGTAGCGAGGGTTCTTACACAAGCCGCATCCGCGCAAAAAGCGATATCTTTGATAAGCAAAGATATCTCGTGGTTATGGAGAACGGCATACAACTGCGCCGTGCAAGGGTGTTCGGAGTGGGAACACTCTGAAGAGAGACTTTCGGACCTCTTTGACGTCACCCGAGATGTATGTCCTTCCAACATGAAAATGGTTTCAAACTCAGGTTTTCTCAAGCTGCTGGAAGCTCTCTGTCAAGCTTCTCCGGTCGATGTTGATCCTGAACTGTACTTGCACCTGATCAATGCAAGTTTCTCCGCGGTATCTGGACATGGTGATACGTCTTGCTTTGCTGACTGCGTTGAGGTCCGATTACTTATCATTCGGTCGAAGTGTTCTCGACCCGCGAAACGCTAGCGTCAAACGGGAAGATAGATGTGCGAGGCTTTGTCTATTCATATCATTGTCAATTGTCCTTCAGTGGAGCTGACTATCGTCGTCATACCAGATACCAAAGGTGACTGCTGTCACCGCAAAAATCAAGGCGTGCAAAGAAAGATTTGCTGCGATCATGGAGAAAGAGAATATTCACAAGGACGATGACATCCTCCGTGTTCAGTACTTCATTCATACATTACAGGTCTTTCAAGCGGAGTGCTTAACTCACCTCAAGGCATGGGACCAATTGTCTCAACTGGTCGAGGTTGGTTTTCGTACTGGTATTTTGTTCATCAATTTCATCTCGAACGCAGGAAATAGTCAATTCGGGCCCCTTGGCGCTCAGCACTTATGAAGCGATTGCGGATATTTTGGTCAGTCGTTCATGTCTTTTAAGATGATAAATAGGCTGAGCGCTGTTTTGACAGTGGGTTGACAAGGATTGCCCGATTAATGGTGGGCTGCCTGGAAACTACTATCGACTCCGTGAATTGCCATCAGATCCCTGACTAATGGATTTCTCCCAGTCGTACATGGATGTCTTGAGGCTGGTGCTTTTCTAGCTTCTCTTAGCATAGCTGAACTAGACGATGCGTGAAGGCTCTTCTGCGCGCCAGTCTGGACCATAATTCCCTTTCTGTCGAGAAGTTTTCCAGGTGGCTGAGAACAATCTGCACCATCATCCTCGCCCGCAACACTCCAGCAGACAGGGTCAAGGCTATTGGATATGTCGAGCAAGCATTAACGGTGATCGAAGACAACAATGACAGCGACGAGGTTTGGACCCCTTCCTGACACACACACATACGACTCGGTTACTAATGGACCGACGCAATTTTACATCTGACCTCATACAGCCCTACCCCATGGACGAACGACAATGGCTTCTAGCTACTTCGTACAACACAGGCGCCGAGTGCTTGCAGTTTGTGCCATCAGACACATTGCCTTACGGTTAATACTCACCGGGATATTCCATGACAGTGGTTCTATGCTGGACGAAGCCAAGCGATGGTTCGAAGCATCCACTATTATTTGTAGGTTTGTGCCAGGCGGCAAGGACCGTGCTGAAAAGGTGCGTTGTCCCCTGACCATTTCAGCCTGTTCAGTGTCAACTGACAAGAGGTGCTTACCAGATTTCCGAGACTTACACTCATCTCCTTTCACGATATGGACCCAAATGATCTTATGGAGCTGTTGGTGTGCGTTCCCGATCAAAAGTCCGTTTCCACTACTCAGGTTTCTCGCACGCATACCCTTGGACATGGTATCTCCTCCCTACAGTTTCCCTGTTGAACGCGTGTCTTTCGCTGCTGTGCTCTGTCCTTTTCTGCTCTTGTCACGCGAAGCTTATTTATCACATCACAATCACCGCATCTAATTCGGCGTCCGCCACCGTACCCTGCGTGCCTCTCATTTTTTCCGTCACGCGATCGATTTTTCGATACGGCTTTTGTATGCAGTTGTTCCTGTCTGACTCATACACCAGTGTAATATTCGATTGATGCTCCAGCGATGTTTTTATTTAAGTTACCGCTCATGTGTTGACTAGGTTATTCCGAGTCGAAATTGATCACCACGGAAGTATCCCTTTGTATTATCGTTGAAGTCCGGAAACAGATTGTCAAAGATCGGAGAAGGACAGATGCGAATACTTATGTTACAATTTACGGTCCTACTCCATAATCTCTCACATGATACAACAGCACTCGCCCCCTCGTGTTTCCAACGGCAAGATATTCGCTCCGTGCGGAGAAATCCGCGGCCGTGACGTGACCAAGAGGTGTGCTGGATGTTGGCCAGTTCGAGAAGGACGTTAGAGAGGGAAGGTGAATCTACGGAAGTTACAGATCAGTCAAAAATAACATATAGATTTAGTAACGGGAATGGAACAATCGAAAGAGATGGAGCAAGCCAGCTATCGGGGGCGACCTCGATAGAATGGATGCAGATATGGCGTCGAAGGGAGGCGGATAACATGATGTAAGTAAGACGAGACTCACCAGCCTCATCGCATCTTTCTTCTCTTGACTGGCCATCACCATCAGCTGCGCGTCGTGATTGAAACGAAGGGTGGAAATCGCCGTCGTCAGATTGGCAATATGTTTTATTGGTTTCGGAGTGCCGCCGAGGTCCGTAGTAGGAATCATTGTCGAAGACACTGAAGGCGGAGCAAACGAATCCGACCCATAGACATTCACGAAGCCTGTGTTAGACCTGTGCAGGAGTTGCGTTAGCTTCTATTGGATATGTGTTCTCGGGAAAATTAGTGCTTACCCAACAGCCAAATATCCACCATTCCCTCCTGCTGCAGCCCCTGCCATAACCCTTCCAGCACCCCTAAAGCCTCCCTCATCCTTCCACCTTCTCACACACCGGCGCTCACCGACATCCCACAGGTACACTTCCGCGTCCCCGCTCAACACCGCGAGGTGTTGCCGTCCCTCACCACCGGCACCACCGCCCAGGACACTCGCAGCCGCACTTGGATCCGGCGTCCACCAGAGCGCCCGCACACCACCTCCGCCGCCTCCGCATTTCAGGCTCCCAATTACCTGCCCTGCCCCGCTCTTCCAGTCCACGAGGTGGACATATCCGCCACGCCCTGCGATGGCGAGGATCTCGCCCGTATGGGGACTGAATGCTGTGACCTCCATGCCTTCTCCACCGCCTCCACCAGTACCGCTCGAGGTATCCCCATTCTGCTGCTCGCCACGATGTCTCCCTCGTTTTCTTGGAGCAGCATCATTAACAGAGCTGAATGTCGTACCCCATAGTCCACGAGCGTGACGCGTTGTGACGCCTGACTGTAGGTCGTGCGTGTAGAAGAACGGCCTGGGGCCAGTCAGGAGGAGGGAGGAACCGAGGGGATGGAACATTGCACTATTTTGTGAAGTTAATGGAAGAGAGGGAACGTGCAGTGTTTGCAGGAGAGGAGAAGTATGTCCGTCGACCTGAAGAGTAAAGGTGTAAGTTGATTGTACGAAACAATAAGAAGTAAGCGAAAGGATTTCAATTCATTTAGACAGTGTGGAAGTATGAAAATGAAGGAAAGAATAGAATATGACTTACATTGAATAATCGAATTCGTCGATCCGCCGTTCCAACACAAAGCACCGGCACTCTGTCAGGCGCAGCAGTAAGAGAAGCGAAATGAACGTCGTTGAATCCCTCTCAAACTCCTTTCGCCTGCGGTATTTTACCATGCCTTTCCACAGACTATTCGGTCCTGGCACGTAAACGAAGAGAGGTCTCGAGGTCTTCAGGGTTAGAGATAAAGTAAGACTCGGAACTGGTACCCCAGGTTAGCGGAAACTCTAAGAGGCCGAAGAAGGGATGCATTGGCGGGGTTTTCCGATACACTGATTGCAAGATGGAAAAGAAAGCCTCCACGAAGCCCTTGAAAATCCTGGGGTCCAATCAGAAGCCAGAGCCGAGACAGCGCTTCCAGAGGAGTGGTAAGAAAATAGTTTGGCATGGACTCGGAATGAAAGTGGCGTTCGAAAGAATCTGTGTTGACCTAGGATTGTAATCAATATCAGCATGCTATCAATGCCTCAGTGCATACCGACTCGTCCATGCCATTCTTGGGATGGTACTAGCGTGCAGAGTAATCCACATATGCCGTGGGGTGTCCGGTCTTCCAGAGAGAATTTCTGTGACTTCAGGCTTTTACGGTAAGCATTCCATTCCTTTTTGGCCACCATGTAGAGTTGTCATCGTCAGTAATTGCAAGATACGAGCAGATGGAAATTTGATGGAAATCATGGAATGTACGGGGGATGGTCCGGGCCGATACAGCTATTTTATAACAAACCACACGCAACACGACACTTTGAGCAACTTTACTTCGAGTCAGCTCTTCGAAGTCACCGTAACCACTGCCATTGCGCTGCGCCAGATCTTTTGGTTACATACCCTCTGTCAAGCAAGCCGTCTTATTATCTCCAACTAACTTTCCTTACCGCGGTGTCGCTACACATTTATTGATCACTTTCATCCGTTCTCCTCCTCGTCATTGACTCATTCATTATGCATACGCCGTAGCAGCTGATCCGTCTCAAGACCTTATGGTAGTGAGTGAAAAGGTGCACCAGACATTGCTTGGAGCGGCCTGGTTGCAATTTCAGCGATTTTTCTACAACTGTGTCGCCGACATCCCTTAGGAAAACAGTATCGTTCACCCGGGATCGTTTTCAGAGAAAGACGTTCGCCTTGCTCTGCTCTGGAGGTTCTCCCCACTCTTATTGTATTGTCAATGGAGAACCGTGCGTTATGTCTCTGCATCATCTATGTAGAAGGATGCCTAAATACCTTGGCGTCAGTGATGTTGTCATCACTGAAGGGGGGATTCAGGATCCCAGGAGTAGAAGATATTTTCTTTCTAAAAGCTCCAGATTGCTCTAAACTACGTCGTTCGACCAACAGATTATGGGTGCGCTTTATCGAGCGCCTTGCCTCAGCACTTGAGCTGAACATGATCGCTTTCGTGGTTACTTACTTCAAATCGCGACGACCTTTTTCTGGTGCAACAAACCTCTGAATATCAGTTTCTCTATCCTTATGCACCCTGCTGTTTCGAAATGTTGCCCGCGCCGATCCCGCGCGGTTTTCATCTCCTCCACGGATAGATATCCCTACCCTGCGGGGCGGGCATCCATGCTTCCGCTCTGGTGGTTAAACAGTGCCTTGGTTCAGCCGTTGATGTCTTTGATCGTCGGAAGAGAGGACATTCGTACGCTTGGGTACACTCAGAAGCGTCGGCTTATTATTTGGAGAAGGGGACGAGACGAGGGCTCATGGGGCTGGAATGCCGGGCTGGAATATCGATCAACATCAATGATCAATGACATGACCTTGGCGGGCTGGTTGTCAGAACCAATAACAAGGTGTACCGCCACCGATGTGCATCACTTATGTACGCCCTGAAGGGTTCGATCACTTCTGAAACAAAGCACCAGACATGCCTTCTCATTTCAAGCCAACGATAACGGTGCGAACTCCCTCCGAGAATGCACAGGTGTCTAAACTATTCCTGCAAAGAGATGCAGAAGCAGCGGCCACACTTGCATCTATGATAAATAGCCAACCGACGCTCGAATCACTCGAGACGATCCTCGACGACACAATCAAGGAGCTCCTCCACTACTCTTTCGAGCAGCGCGAACAGATCGACTCCCTCATCACATTTGTGTATACGGTCGCCACACAGATCAAGCCATCCGTCTCTCATCCCGGCCATCCCCCTCTTGATCTATGTCCAACCATGGACATGCGACCCTCGAACGGCCCCGAAGTACTCGCAGAATGTCTCTCCCATGATTTATACGAATCACTCTGGGACCACACCTCACGCGCCATTACCCCTGACGACGAATATGACCGTACTCGCCCTAAAGCGTACTATTTCGACGCCTACATCCATGCAACTGTCCTCGCGAGAGCATTTGCAATGTACCCTCTTTTTAGGGAGCGATTGTGGAGGGAGGCTGAAGATATATTGGTCAAGGGACTGCTATCCGGGACCGAGCAGGAGCCCGGGGTGTTCACCGCGCTGACGGCACTATTGCTCGGGGCGGGGGAGGAGATCCGCGAATTTCTTGCACAGGAGGGGATAAAGGGAATGGGGTTGGAGTGGGTTTGGTACAATAATACTAGGATGTGGGGAGATGTCGAGTGGGGATGGGCGGATCTCATGGAGGCATTGAAAACCGAGCCCGCAGAGACGATGGCGGCGAGGTTGCCAGACTTTGTAAAAGCCAGCTTCGAGAAAGCTAAAAGGCATATTGGCGATGGTAGTGGTAGTTTCCCAAGTTGGGGAAGTGAGAGATTAGCCAAGGAGGGGTTTGTATGGGCTAAAGATGTGGCATGAGGCAGTAGCAAGCATGCTTCAGTACTCCTTTCACGTTGGATAAATTTTTGCGACAAACGCAAATAGTGTCCTCATATTCTGGGAAGTCACGGGAATGCAAGACCCGCTCAATTTTTGGATCAGCACTGTTTCTTGCCTTCTGCACAACCATCTTCACAAGCTTCATCATAAAACATCGCGAATGCGCCCTGCCGTATCCTCCGAGTTGGATTATCCTCAATATGAATGGATGAGATACTGGTGCAAAGAAACACAGCGAGTCGAAGGGGGCATCGTGAGTCGGCTTCACCCTCACCATCGGAATCCCTATTGATCATACATACGGGCCTTCAGGAGCCAAGAACTAGTCCATTCGACCTCTCATCGCTCTGCGGGACATACCACTGGGTGTGGTACGGGAGCACTGAAGCAGACGACGCCTTAATCGAGCCCGGCCAAACGTACGATGAATGGGGCTCCATCACCATCCAGCGCAAGGCCAAAACCAAACCGGCAACGCCTGCCAATATAAGGGTGCATTCCAAATGTGCATGCTGAATGGGAAGTTCGACGGGTTGTTGAAGCATAAAGACCGAATGACCAACCGCACAATTCCAAACTCGTGGATTATCAAGCGCACGGAATGGGTTGGGGATGATGGCTTTTCAGAGGAAGGTCAGCGAATCTATGTCTCCGAGAAGTTGGACGATGAAGGGCATCCATTTCTGGGATTTTACTGCACTGATGGAGAAGGTTGCCATGGACAGTCTGATTCCTTGATGATTGCGAAAAGGCAGCAGGATGGGTATGAGCAAGACAAGGAGATGCCGTGGGATGGGTTGACGAAGAAGGAGAAAAGGCGACTTGGATTTGAGCTGTCTGACGAGGAAATACGAAGAAGAGCCACGGAGGGACATGAAGAATCAGAGTCAGAGTCAGAGGACGATGAATCGGGAAAGGGAAGCGGGGAGAGTGTCTCTTCAGATGAGGAGGATGGGGTGCTAGGGTCGCGCAAGAGAGGGTCTCATACGTGTTTGGCCGATCCACTCGAAGAGAGGCCAACGACGAGGGCGAGGCTTGTGTAGATAAGTTCTGAAATTAGTCTTTCAACATCGACAAGTGACAATAACCTTTGCCCTGTCGTGGGGTTACATATATAGAACCTAGTGCATAAAGCCATTGAGTAAGTCCGCAGATGAAATCCCCTGAGTAGGTGGGCAAAATACCTCATGAAATGAGACCGTCAATACATCAGACATGAAATTGCAAGACGTTTGTTGTTCATTATTCCCTTCTTGTCGGTCGCCTGTCCTCAGCGTCATCTAAAGGGCCAGCTTTCCTTTCCTTGGTTTTTCATTTTCCTTTTCGTCCTTCTCCGAGTCGTCATTGTCACCGTCACCGCCGTCTGAATCCTCGTCGTCGATGTCCTCGTCTGTAGACGAGGCGCCTGTGCGCGTTGCCATTCTTTGATGTACCTGCCCGAGTAGGTCTTTTTCTTCGTCTGTCCATCCCTCCCATTCCATTTCCTTAAAGGCCTCGTACCCCTCCTTCTGTCTCTTCGTAAGTATTTCGTACTCTGCTCATTCTGCTGCACCATTATCGAATCCCTCGAAAGCATGAAGCGCAAGGAACGGATGCTCGGTTTCGTCCAGGGTCTCGGTAACGGATATCCTACAATACCAGCCACCAGATAGTCGTCACTATTTTTTGTCTATATTGACGTTCCATATAAATATATGGTGTGTCGCGCCGTCTCGTTCTTATGTCATTGGAGACCGTGGAAACTGCCGCTGAGCATACACACCTGGAAGGTGCCTCTGATATTGGCTGGTGTAGCAGGCTTCCCAATAGTCTTACGCTGAAGGCTCATGCAACCCCATTCATTGCTGTGCGAAGAGTACGAGATGATCTCTTGGTCGGAATCAGGGTGCCCCTTCCAAACCCAAAGACAGGTTCCATGGCGGCAAACCCAAATTTGAAGAGGTGATCCTTCGTTCCTATAAAAAAGCTGCGTTTACATGCCAGTATATGCCATTCCATTGATGCCGAAACCAACTCACCAACACGCGTACGAACACTATGTAACTCCTGGCTTTCTACTTCCAGCACTTGAAAGACTCGGAGGCCATAACGATTTGAACCGCCGATTAGCAAGGCAGATGGCTTGTGACGTATGTTGTTCAGCATTATCAGGAGCAACGGTCTGCCGTTTCACAGACTTCAGCAATTCAAGTCGTTTGCGATACAACTGCCATCTACAAAGCTGATCGGCGTAAACATGTACATGGCCCACGAATTGGTCAATCAATGCCCCATCTAACCCTTCAGGAGATCTGCGGGAAAGGGGGATTAAGAGTCCAATTCGGATCGTCAGATATTGTAGCTCGCCTTGGTACTTCCGGAGGAGGGTCAAATACGAGAACGCGTCTATGCTTCACTGCGTTGCTAGGGTCAGTCATCGGTGCCAGAGGCGTGCGCTTATGACCCGCGGATGAGAATGATACGGAGGGCTTCACAGGCGGAGGTACTGCCTCACTCCAGGACTTCGCCGCAGCGACAGGCGGAGCTTGGACAGCACTCGATTCTTTCCGCCGCGGCCTGCGCCGCGGCCCAGGTTCATCCGGCGTCTTGTCGACCTTGACTATCGGGATGGGAGGTTCAGAGTCGGAAAGCGGCATGGGCGTATCTAATGGAACAGATAGTCCCTCTTTCAGGGTGTCTTGGACGCCAGTCATAAATTGACGCATGGTCCCTGTATTGAAGAGGCTTGACCACGAGCCACGCGAGGACGTCGAGGACGGGAGCGATGTGGCGAGCTGCTGAGACACAGTTGGCGTGGAAGGCCGACGTGCCCACCCTGGGCGCTCGCTGGGGGATCTTGCGATGCTGAAATAATCCACGCTCGCAAATTTGGGCATGAGGGGACGAAGCTCTGCTTTGGCTTTGGAGCTGTTGGTCAAAATCGGGGACAATGTACCACACGTCTGGAGAATAAGCATAGACATCATGGCCAGCATTTGAAGGTCTTTGTTTTTGGCGAAGTCCGTATAACTGAAAGTACGGTCAATATTAATCAGAGCCTCAAAAAACACGACTCACAGCGTTATGACGACTTTCCGAGATAGCTGGTCAAGGATGATACATTTTTGTTCCGAATTGGGGAAAAGCGCTCCTAGGGTTTTGAAGGCGCGTTCATGGTCATACCGACCATGACTCCGAGCTGCTCTGGCATTCTTTTCGCAGACATCTGCGAGACTCGTGGATTCGAAAATATAATCCACAGCAACCTTCTTATCACCACCCGCGATATTCGTAGTATTTTCAATGAAGACAGTACTCCGCCTCGGAGCGAGCAGTGCGTAACTTTTTAGCAGGTCGCCTAGGGGCTTGGCCTCGCCGTCCTTTTGAGATTTCTGCTGTGAGAATGTCAAGAGGTTGGTCATGATGCGCAGGATGTTGCTTCGATCACCGGGCTTTCGCGCATCGGATGCCTTGGCCTGTCTGTCAGTAGCAGAAAGGTTCAACCTGCGAACGGCATCCGAGATGAGCGAGGGTGATTGGAACATCCGCGGTGCTGCCTCTGGTGCTGTCTGCTTTGGTGCAGGAGCTGGCTCCTCGGAAGGTGTTACAGGCGAATCTGACAGCCCGCGCAACACGTTCCGGACTATCCGGGTTGGTGCTCGGAAGAAACAAACCAGTTCACCTGGGCCGAAGAGCCGTAATGAGAGAACTGCAAATGGATAAGTTGAAAATGACATACCATTGGGCCCAAAAGTTCCTTGCGATGTTCGTGCCTCAACAAGATTCTTGTTGCTACGTAGGACAGTCACTGTCGCATCCCTGGGCTTTCCAGTAGTTGCTGAGAGCTCGTCGTCTTCAGATGAAGATGACGACTCCGGGTCCATGGGCAAGTGTTCTCCAGGACGGTCCTCCTCGTCACGAAAAAGCAAGAATCGCAAGCAGCTCTCCAAACAGGGGCGTTTGTGTTCCCGAATGGCGGTCAACCGTCGTAGCATGAATGCACGGTCTTTCAATGAAATCAATGGGTTTCGTTCCAGATCGATAATGGGTATACCATCTGGGTAGCTTGCTTGAGGATAATCACGTGGAAAGGTAAAAGTTACTCGGATGAAGACCGAAGACGTCCCGCCCCATGGTCCATAGAGGCCAAACGTGCATGCTCGCTTCTTCGTTAAATCATGCTGCGAAGACGTCAGAACACCCGAGTCATTGCTCAAAAAAAATATTGCACTCACTTTCTCGATTTTGATTTTAGATGAATCCAACTTGGTCAGGACAGAGGTGATTCTGATGATTGAAACATGAATCAGTCTAGTCCGACAAATCTTGCACATGCTTACTCATCTGGCAACGACAGAACTCCCTCTCCCTCCCCCCTCTCATCCCCGCCCCTCATCTGACTCTCACTCCTCTTCCTTCTCTCAACCTCACTCAGCTGCCTCTCTGACGCCTCCGGCCCCCCGGATGACGGCCGTGACCTGGAACTCAGCCTGGACGCATTTGCACTACCCGCACCGCTCGGAGGACCCGAACTGCTCTCCCTTCTCTCCCCAACCTTCACATTCGACAACCACGTGAACGCGTCCATTCTCGCTGCGCTTTTTCCAGTGTTGTTGCCGCGGCTCATGGTGCCTCCCTGGCTGCGCAGGAACGCTTTGGGCTTCGTACGTCTATTCGTCGGTAGACGTGCCGTGTCCTCTGCGGAAGGGTGAACGCCCGTCTCTGACATCGGTTGGAGTGCAAGGTGATGCTGGGGAGGCAAGGGTGCCCGGACTTCGGCGAGGATTGAGCGGTGGCCGACTGGCGCTGAGAGTGCTGGGAAATGCTCCGCGCATTCGGGAGGATTTCGGTACGAGATGCTGGAGCCTCGTTCACTCCGCAACCGTGATCTTCCGCGGAGGGGTTCGACTGCATGACCAACTTTCTATAGGGGGATGAGTGCCATGCAGAGGGATGAGAATGAAACGTACCTGCATAACTTCTGATTCTACTGGCCAAAATCGAAGAGTTCGGTCCTTAGACCATGTTATTAGCTGAAACTCGTCTAGACAAGAACCATCAAGACATGCTGGCCATAGACGGCTTCAAAACACCAACCTTGGCCACCCTTCCTCCACACAAACTCCTTGACGACATCAGTGTGGCCTTCGAAAGTTTCTACAGGCATGTCGGGCTGGTTCTGCGCATACATCTCCAACGCCGTCGCACCACGCTGCGCAAGGCTTAGAACACCGCGACCGAAGGGAAGGTTCCTAGCACGCCACACAGGGTACGATGTATGGATAATCGTCTTGGGTTCGCTCACTTCATGCGTGGCATGAGTGGTGGAACCGTTCGTTGAAGCAGCCGTGTCCCAGATTTTGATCGTCTTGTCGAGGGAGCAGGTGACGATTTCGTTCCGGAAGTCATGCGACCAGTCGATCCCGTAGATCTTTGAGCTATGTGCCTTAATCCTTGTTATCGGCAATGATCCTTTCTATGGACATTCTCAGTAATGCATGAGAGAAGGAGAAGCCACAATAACAAACCCGTCGATCCCAGATGAGGACTTCGTTGGAATGAGACGAGGCAAGAATGTTGGCATCTTGACGATTCCATTTGACTTGTGTGCCGCCAGCTGATCTTTGTAATGAGTATCAAATCTTTGACCGCCGAACATGTGTTACCTTCGAAAGCAGATAGCCCTGCAAAAAAAAAAATCAGAAACTATGAAGGTCAGCTAATTAGCTAGAACTTGCCGAAAATTGGTTTGCGAGGTTCCCGTAAATCCCACGCCCATAACCATGAGTCAATGCCAGTGCTGATCACGGTATCGCGTTCTGTCGTGTGCCAGTTGATGTCCGTTATCGCTCGATAATGAGCTTGTAGAATGAATTCAATTGAGGTCTTCCCAACTAGCAGCAGGTTCCAAATCAGTCTAGTGATAATGAGCTCGTTTCATATGTGCATGGAAGAAGAACAGACAGTTTTTCGCTAGATGTAGAGACAATGTATTCGGCGCGTGACGGGTGAGGATTCCATTGCACGTCTGCCACGTCCCACGTTCCACCTTGCGGCAGAAATCGCGGTACTTCCAAAGGAGCCTCTAAGTCGATGATGAACAAGCCTCGACGGCTGAACAATGCAGGTCAGTTGTCGGTCCATTGTTTGAGAAACGTAACATACGCAGCTAGGACAATGTCTCTGGAAGAAGGGCTTATACTCATCTAAAATGAGTTCAACTTCCGAAACCTGCAGCCAAAGCCAACGACCTCACATTTCCAACAGCATCCCCAACCAATCCCTTCATATCAATCTGCAAACTTCTTCGAAAGTTCCCGCCATCTTCTGGCGAAGGAGGCTCCGTCAAGAATTGTGTCAGATTTGACGTCTGCACATCGGCCAGGTCTGTCCGACTACTTCGTTGTTGCGAAGGTTCTACGGCTTCAGCTAGGGACGCGAGCGAATGTCGTCTGGAGTTCAAGAGGCTCGCCGGAGGTGTAAACACGGAGCTATGGTGCCAGTCTTGCGTAGAAGCCATGGACTCGGTCGTGGAAGCATCCTCTTGCGTGGTAAATGAGCCGGATATGGATGGCTCCAGGTGCGAAGCAGGATCTGATGAAGGAGGTGCCCACGAAGACCTGTTAGACGACGTGGAGAGTATTCCATGTTGCCTTAGGTCCACGCTGTTTCCCTGACTTCCAGTAGGAAAGCGAGCATCGTCGGCTGGGTGCAACGGCGACTCTGACATCCATACACGTCGTACTAAAGCAAGTCAAAGTTGAGATCAAAAATGGCAAGCTTTCCGGCTCGTTCACCGCAATGGTGGGCTTTGTTTCAAAAAGAAATGAACGCCGACTTTGCTGGAGAAGGGGACAAAATGTATTTGTCGCTCCGACTCAAGCATGGATAATGTTAAGTCATAAACAGAGTTGCTAAGTCACAATACCATAACATCTCAGAAACTCAAACTCAGGCATACAGTAAGTAAGTAAGTATTTAGATGAATATTTTTCAGTATTTCACTTGTCTGGACCCCAGTTCAATAACCCTCCCTTCAACTTGCCAGAATTTGCCTCCCTGTGCAGTAAGTCCTGGAGCTCCTTCCTCCTCTACGAGAGAAATCGAGCGGATAGCCCTCTGTCTATAGCTCTAACTAACTCACGATGGATGAATTTACTGTCTAGACACTCTGGCCGGCGCGATTCAATTGAATACCGTGGATTGGACCACTTTCATTCCCCTCTTTTAGCCAGTCGCGCCACAAATTTCGCATACTTTTCATACATAGATATTCTATTATCCATCCAAGTCATTCACCTATTAATAACCGTCCCCGAGCATCCACCGTCGAGTAGCGCTCTTGTGGACATGCTGTAAGTCGCTGTCGGTCATTGGAGAGAACGTCAAGCATCTGACTTGGGTTGACAAACTACATAGACCTTGTGCAGCCTTTCGTCATTCGAAGAAATCGGAAGGAGAGCTCCGACAAGGAGAGAGTCTGAGCAACGAGTGCCCACTATTGATGTAAGGATAGCGTACATATACAGCGGTATAAAGAAAGGAACGCGGTTGGCGGAAGGCGGGGGAAGACGAGCGACAAGAGATGGAGACTTTCTAGCGGTGTCAACAGAGCAGAGTGCGATAGTGATAGAGGTATGTGCGTTTATTTAGATCATAAATGACATTACAGAGTAAAACAGACATCGAAGAAACGAAATGCAAAGGCTGTAGACAGCGCAGAGCACGAGCGGTAACGTGTGGAAAATATTGACATGAAAAATGATCGCAGGCGATGTTGACGGACGACTGATCCGTAGATAATGGTGAGAGAGTGTGGAGCCAGTATTTGATTGCATTCATGATTGCATCGAGAGGTGCATGGTTCCCCGATGATCATCGTGCATGACGGGCGCTAAGATGGTGTGAAACCATAGGTCTCATTGACAGAACCCCGCGGAATATCATAGCATAATACTCCGGATCTGTCCAGATCATAGGTCCATCAGATATTAGGAAGTTTTTACCCAAAGAAAGGAAGGGAACACAGGAATAGAAGGATTTACTCACATTCTTGCTTACAATCGCACTGCAAGATGGGCACGAGGACAACCAAATCGCAGCGTTCCGAGGACGTTGTTTGACAGACGATGCATGGACGACGGAAAGATGTGTTGGAATGAGATACATTACGTGCCAACGGAGGGGGGATGATGAGAAGGGGGGAAAATGTTCGTGAGCATAACTTCTTTACAGAGGAAGAAAAGGCAAAAGACAAGAAAACGAAGAAATAGAAAATTCCTAAAAATGAAATCCTGGATAGTGATGATATAATCGTACGCATGTCGCCGAGATGTAAATGATCGAGATAAATATAGATGCGGAGGGGACGCAAAGCAAGAAGAAATATAGATGCAAAATGCAAGGCTATATGAGCGCCGCCACCTCGAGATTCGTTCGAAGAACGATGCTAAGGAGGGGCAAGGACGAGAAATTAAGCGTACGTTTC
>JABCKG010007600.1:0-10370 GCA_018851835.1 Hypsizygus ulmarius | reverse complement strand
CTGCCAGCCTTCGAGGCGAGCTTCGCAAACCGGCGTTTGAAGTACTCGCGTCCAGCACGGATATCCCCAGACTCGCCCTCAAAGTCCTGAGAGCACAAGTCAATCTGGAGCCAACTACAAGTGAGATAGAAGGCGTACCGGGAAGAAGTTCTTGATATCTGATGTCGGGATCTTTTTCTCGAAGAGATCGTTCTTGTTCAAAAACAAGATCTATAGTATCAAATAAAGATCAGAGCCTAAGTTGGAAATAGAACCAGGCATACGATCGACGTCTGCTTGAACCATTGGGAATGACATATCGAATCCCAGATCGTCATCGCGTCTTGCATTTGATTCTGTCGTTATATGAGAGAGAGTGGGCACCGACGAATGGAATAACTGACCGCGTCCTTGTCTTCCACCAAACACTGGTCATACCCACTTAAACTCACCAAAAAAAGGATACTCGTGACATCTTGGAAACAGTGTATCCATTTCCGCCGCTCACTCTTCTGCCCTCCAACGTCCACCATCAACATCTCGTGTTCGCGCAAGTTAAACGTCGTCTCAGTAATGCCAATCGTCCGTGCTCTGCATCTGATGATGTCCTGTTCTGTTGGGACATATTCCGGGTCGAACAGCCGATCTAACGACGAGAAGAAATATAGCAGGCTGGCAATTCATCAGTACAACACAATCCAATGACAAAGGCAAGGCACGTTTACTTCTCAGGAAGAGCCGCCTCGTTCCCTCGTTCCCACGCTTTCTGGACATTAGGGTCGTCCCATAGTGTTTTCAGAGGAACATAGTATTTCATGGGGAATGGTTCGCCATCTCGTAGGTCGGAAGCATTCTCGATGAGGTCGACGTATGGAATATTTTCCTCTGAAACCTTGAGTTCCATATCCTCCATTGCATCTAGAAGATATTTGAGCCCGCGTGTCAGGTTTTCAAACGTGAGCTGCCGGTATGATTCTATCTCTTGTGGCGAGAAGGGCAATTTGTGTATTAGCCGCATTTGCTGTTCTCGAGTCAGCACTGTCGAGCGCAGATTGCTTGGACTCGTACAGATCACACCTTGAGGATAGTAGACTTTCCCGAATCGCCTGAACCTAGAAGCAAGACCTAACGTCCCGAACGCATTAGTTCAGACGCATAGCACCCATCCAGATAGACTAACCTTGACTTGCGCTGCCAATTTCGCCTTGGCCTAAAATAGCCATCAGAATTAAACCGACATTTACCGCCGTGCGACGCACCTCCCGCAACTGCTTCTCTGCCTCCTTGTGCAGCATCCTATCGGTTTCAGTCACCTCGATCCCGCCAGGTGACGAAATGCAAGACCCCATGGTACCGGTCACTTGCTACGGGTAGGGAAGAGGTAGTCGTGTGGAATAGAATGTGACGATGTATCGAGCTATATTGCTGTCTTTGATGTTCACCACAGACAAGTCGGCTCCGAAAGACAAGTTGGCTCCTCTGTTGGCCCAAGCAAGTACTGCATACCAGAGCAACGCAGAACTCGCAGAAAATTGCATTGACCTTGATATCAACATCATAACGCTCTTATAGAAAGATTGCAACACAGTTTGTGGCTGTCCATAATGTCAGAGAGTGAAAGTTGAGATTATTGGGATCGGCAGCTGCAGGACAGCTCTGTAGGGGGGACCATCAATGTGCGGGATGGGAAGGATAACATTGCCATGGAAGGGCGGGTTAAGGCGTCGGCGTAAACAGTCAAACTAAAGTACTTACGGAGGGCGAAGACTCGGAAAGTTGATGTAAACTTCGGTGTCGAGAGATACCGGATGCTGCTGTGTACCGGGAGCAACGGGATCCCTAAGTAGCCTCAACTTTAGGTGGACAATACGAATCCATACTCCACGGCAACTCCAGTCCGAGACGCCAGGTAAGCTGTCACTGGTTGTTGATGATACCTTGGGCAACAATACGAAGGTGTCAAGAGAAATTACAAGAGATGTTACCAGAATCATATTGCAATTGATCACACTGATGATCACGAAAATATCACTGAAGCAACACTTTCAAAACACAGAGAAGCTTTTTGAGTCAGCTGACAGCTCCTCTGTCCGATTCCTAACGGAATCCAGGCAGGCTATGTATCTGGTGTTCAGTCATCCCTCCGCTGCCCGGGACGCAGGTGACGCAAGACATATGTAGCCATCCAGGTGTGGCAGACATGCATTTCCGCAGAGAAAGACCAAGATGCGCGAGTCGAACGAGGAGTTCTACAGCTCTTTTGTCACAGGGCGAGGCTTTGGTTCGACTGCAGTGAAATGGAAGTAACAGAAGCGCCGCGGGAAGAAAGAAAAAAATGAGGCCCTTCACGTGTCGGCTTGTCCCTGATATGTACTTCTAATTGTTTCGATTGTCACCGAGCAGGATCAAAACCTCTGTTTCCTGTGCCACGGTTGGTATTGAACCCCATTGACCCCGTAAAACACAAAGGACCGCTCACCTACACATCGCCCAACGTGTTCAGTGCATGTAACTTTAAATTCTTGAGGAAAGCCTCTCATATCCTCTCATATCCTGCAAACTTTCATTCCCTCTCTTCCTTTCAATCTGGGTCGCCGCTTGCGTTTCTTCCTTCCTTTGTTTCTGTAATAGGAGTTTCGTCTTTGTGAGCTTCGATGAGGTCTGCTGACAAGAGAGCCACTGGCACTCAACCGTCGGTGCTGCGGATTGGGCGAGCACGCGTCAGAGGGCAGGGGTCGCTTTCGAGCTGGGTCTGGAAACCGAGGTCTCTGGTCCTCACCGACGAAGCTTTGGTGACTCCTGACTATAAGGTGAGTCTTCTGAGTTGTCCACGGAGCGAGATGGGCTAACGGGCTCATGTGCCACACTGTCAGATACCGTTGAGCAATATCACTAAGGTCGAGCGTGTCGATTTGAAGCCGTATTGTTTACTTCTTGAGGCAAAAGATAACAGACGCTATCACCTTTCTTTCGAGAATGATGGAGAGCTATATGACTGGCAGGAAGACGTTTATTCGCGTTGTCCTTTGATAGGAGGCGGCAATCCCTTCGATTTCGTCCATCATGTGCACGTTGGGTTTGATCCTGTGTCAGGCGCATTCGCTGTGAGGCCCTATCTATTTGTACCGTCCATGCACGTTGTTCGCTGGATACTGATTCTTGTGCTTCAGGGCCTACCACAGCAGTGGAATGACAATCTGCTGACTGCGACTTCAGACGCCATGCCCAACAGCCGCGACGAGAAACTTGCAGTGTTTCGTAAACGCGACTCTGTTGGCACGTCCAACACGCTACGTGACACACCGGTCTTGCCCTACGCTGCACCTCCTGCTACTGCCAACCAGAGTGGCTCGCGCCCGCTGTCGCCTGTTGAACAGCGAGCTCATCATTCAGAACGATGACTGACGTGTTTACGCTACTTAGTCTTCCAAAGACATCCAACGCGTTTACTGCACTGCGATCTACTGCGGTAGATTCCTTTGATGATGGGTCGGCATCTCCTCGTCGCAAGACTGCCCGGTTGGACACCGACTCTGACGCTGCTTCTGCATCTAGATCATCACGGACGAGCAATTTACAGGGCGTACTGAAGATAAAAATTATAGGGGATGAATGTGTGCAAATTTCGACTCTAAAATTCATGATCTGATATGAAACCTTTTTTGTAGTGAATAAGCCGAGAGATGTGGACGCACCTTTTTTGCTGCTAAGAAGGAGCATCAGGACTATATTGACACAGGACAGTAGCGAGGCACTCCCTTCGACATATGAAGGCATCTACTCTGCCTGCCGCTATGTCGTCACTGTATCGAATAAGGGTGAAGGTCTGTATGAGACCTTGAAGATGGAGCTAGAGCAGTCGATAAGCCGTTTGGCGAACGAGCTGGTTGAGTCCGAAGCCAAGGGCATAGAGTGGATACCTGCCTTTGTAAATGCCAGCAAGTGGTTTGAGTCGAAAATCGTGAGCCTGCAGATCCCAAACGTGGACAATTCTGACCACCGTCGTAGATCCTCCTCCAGTCTTTGCTGACGTACTTAGATCAAGTATACGTCGTCACTGTGCCCGAAAAAGAGAATATCCGGTTGGTTTATTTATGTGGCTCGTGAACTTCGCTTATCCTCGGTTTTAGAGCCGTTGCATTCCTGCTCTTCTTGAGCAGGATCTTCGAGAACCCCCAGATTGCCATTCGGCTCAGATCAGGGATTCTTGAATGGGCGAAGTGGGAGCGCACTTTTAGGTATTGCCGATTAATCATTCTATGTATTACAGCTCTGATTTAAAATCAGGCTGGAGCATGACCTTAGGCCCGAAATCGTTGCCCTAGTCTCGCATCTGATCACCCACAAGCAATACTCCACATTTGAAGAGTATTATGTCAAGATTACTGAGTTCTTTTACGTCGCAGAGTCGGACGAGCTTTCAAAGTCGATGAAAGCGGACCCCAAAGGCTTCTTCAATCATGCCCGTCTACGAATCGAGGAAGAAATCAAGCGTGCAAAGGATGTCCTGCCTATCGGGAGTTGGAGTCTGGTGCGAGAAACTACAGAGCGAGCCATTTGGGGTGGAAGGCTGGAATGGCTCTCTACAGAAAGTGAGTGGATGGGTCATCGAATGAATTGACCTATGTTAAGCTCTCTGCCGTGTGTAGCCGTAGGTCCCTACGTGGATACCAAGGATATAACCACCCTGGCGGCCATGTATGACCTTTTTTCGCGTGTCGACGGCGTCAAGGCGCTGGTTGCAGCGTTCCGAGCTCACATTCAAGTAGGATGTCATCCCTTCTTTTCCAACGCAACTCTCACGATACCACTCTAGACCACTGTCCAAAGCATCGTGAAGGACACGGCCAACGACGAGAACATGGTACAACGACTGCTCGATTTCAAGCACCTGGCCGATCTTGCCATCAACTCCGCCTTCCTCGATGACAAGGTTGGGACTCTGAACACCTCTAGCACTAGCACGGTACCCGGCAAACAACCCAACAGCGAGTTCATCTACGCGCTCAGCGACGCCTTCACCGTGGGCTTCAAGGCACGTCGCAACAAGCCGGCGGAGATGATCGCAAAGTACCTTGACAAGGCGATGCGGAAGGGCCAAGGCGCGACGAGCGATGCGGAATTCGAGGCATTGCTCGATTCTGTGCTTGCTCTGTATAGGTTCACCGATGATAAGGATGTCTTTAGGACGTTCTACCACCGTGCACTTGCGAAGCGGCTACTGATGCAGAAGAGCGCGTCGGACGACTTTGAGGCTGCTATGTTGAAGAAGCTGAAAGAACGTGCGATGTTTTCTGATGACCTGAGTATCTGGGGCAGTGCACTAACAACGCGGATTATTTGACAGAATATGATCCTGAGTTCGGGATGGGCGAGGACATGTTCAAGGATTTGGCCCTCTCAAGAGAGTTGATGAAAGACTATCATTCGAAGCTTGACCCCGAGAGCCCCGCTCGCAAGCTAACCGTCATGGTTCTTCAACGCAGTGCCTGGCCGTTCACGGTCCAGAAAATGAGCATCGACTTGCCTCCCAATGTGTGTTTTCTACCAATGCATCTTATCAACTATCAACCTCACATCAGACGGGGTTTAGATGCAGGCGGAGCTGACAGCTTTCACGGAATATTATAAGAATCGGCACTCGGGGCACGTTCTTGATTGGGACCATGCCCTCGGCACGGCCACCATGACGGGACGGTTCAAGCCAGGATGGAAAGAACTCTCGCTTAGTCTGTATCAGACTGTCGTCCTCCTGCTGTTCAATGACTCTACGGAATGGCGCTATCCTGACATTCTGGAGCAGACACGGATGAGTGAAGTGCTCGCAGACTTTGTTCATGACATGAAACTAATGAATGCACGACTTGACTGCAGACCCCGATGAATTGAAGAGAACGTTGCAGAGTTTAGCGTGTGGGAAGAAGAAGGTGTTGAAGAAAGTTCCACCCGGCCGTGACGTGGATGAGACGGACATGTTCAAGTTCAATGCCGACTTCGACGATCCTCGCGCGAAAGTGCACATCAACTCCATCCAAGCCCAAGTCACCGTACGTCTATATTCCTTTTTCTTTTTATCTTATCTCTTTCCTGGAGCTCATACTTCTGCAGCCTGAGGAATCGAAACGGACGAACATCTCGATAGAGGGAGACAGGAAACATTATCTTGATGCAGCGATTGTAAGAATTATGAAGGCGCGCAAGGAGATGACGTACGAGCAGCTCAAGGCTGCGACCATTGAGGCTGTGAAGAGCCATTTCGTGCCGCAGGTGGATGCGATCAAGAAGAGGATCGATTCATTGGTGGAGACGGATTATCTGGAGAGGAGCAAGGAGGACAAGAACAAGTTCCTTTATGTTGCTTAAGAGAGTGTTGGTCGTTCTTGTTAACGTTCATGATTATTCATTGGGTTCAATGTTGATGGGTGAAGTCAACCACATGTTAATTTTGAATATGTACCGGCACATGCTTTACTTCGTTGAAGCGTCTGGGCGGCCATCTACAAAGCTTTCGTTGCCATCCATCGATTGATCAGCTCCAAAGCCTCCCTTGGTTTATCATACGGAACCTACAGATAAGAAGTTCGTCACCTTGGACTCCAAGGACCCATCACTGGAAAAAACGCACCATATGCCCCGCACCCTCCACCGTAGCAAATGTCAATCCACTCGCACTCCTGGTCTGCCCTGCCCGCTTCCCATCAACCTTCCACTCCCTCAACTTCTGTTCCGCAAACTCCTGCTGGTGCGTCCACTCCAGCGCAAGCGTCCACCGCTCGTTGCCCACCCAGTTGCAGATCCAATCGTAATTACCAACGTAAATGAGCACACGGACGCCGCGCTCTAGCAGCGCCGCGACGTGGAGATGGCTGGGTCGCAGCTCGTCGAGGGTTGCGGAGAACGCGGAAGATACTTTGGCGGAACAGAGGGTGTAGTTTGACTGTCGGAGGGACGTATCCACCCCGAGTTTGGCTTGGGTGCTAGGGCTGTTGAGGTAGTTAGAGATATGCCTGGGATTTACATGAGTGACCGAAATTGTATGAGTTGAAAAGGCTGGCTAACTTTGTCACTGGGTAACACAGAGTGTCTTCCAGTTCGCCATCGCAGTCTCTGCTGATGTCATAAGGATTTTTGCCTGTCCTTTGGTCAGTCGAAGGAGAAACATAGAATGGAAAGCATGAACCTGTGTTGGAAAAGGGAACAGCTAGTTCATTGGAGCAGAAAGTCGAGGCCGCGTTGCAGTTGATTTCATCAAAGACATCCTTGCAGGATTCTTTCAGTAGCTTCTCACATCGGGGAGCCTATGACATTGTTGGACGGATATACATGTAGAAGCATAGTTTGCTAGCGGACGTACCACTTGTTTCATTCGTACACATGACCTGCATGAAAACATAACGATCAGACTTCATTCATTAAGAAGAGGACAGCGAAAGCTCAACGCAATATCCAGAATCGGAGGCACAGACGCCGCCGTACATTGCATATCATAGTACGAGAGAACCATAGTCGATGTTTCCGTCCATCCATTACCTTGTTAACTGTCGATTCAGTGTTTTTGGTCAAAACAGGAGAAAACTCACCAATGACAGCAGAAGTAAGATTGATAGGCGTCAATCCCGCCTTTAGCAACCTTGCATTTTGGTCGTACACCTCAGCGGCGAATAAGGGTATGTAGCGCCCCTGTTATTGACACTGTCAATCGAAAAGACTGCTATGTTACAGAGAGAACATACGCCGTAAGATTCGCCAGCCATGTGAAATGGACGTTCTTTAAACTGGTTGAAATTCTCAAAAAATATGGCGACGAAAGCCGCGATATCTTTGGCCGCTTCTTCGGTGGTCCTCTGAACGAAAAGGTGTTTGGCTTTGTGCTCAAAAACCAAGAAAACTATACTGGCTATTTACCACTTCTTCGCCATAATCTGCGTAGGAATAGCCCACGCCAACTGGCTGATCGACGAAGAAAATGTTGGCGTTCGAGTTCCATGATTCGGAATGGTACTTCGTGCCATTGGCATCAGAAATTCTGCACGGACCTGCAAAACCCCGATGTCAAAGAAAACGCAAGCTTGCATGGCAGGCATGAGCGTACCAAGCTCCATGAAAAGGCCCAAAGAAGAGGAACATCCTGGCCCTGGACAGTGTAGAGGTTAGAAGCACACCGAAGCACACCTACATATTTCTTGCCTCCAGTAGTCCAGAATATTACATCATCATAAGCGGGGTCATTCCTGCTTTCGAAAAAGTAGAAAAAGAGATGGCGCGCTTCGATATCAATATATCCAGTATATGACCTTAATGGGTGTATGAGAAACATTCATAGAGATATCCGAGGACGTACTTTACGCCACCGTCGCAGAAGGGGGACTTCTTTATCCTTACACGATAGTTATGAAATTCAGGATGCCTCATGTAGGTGAACTCTGTTTCGGAAAGTGCAGACAGATGTTCAACCGGTGTGAATAGATCTTTGTCATAGATGTCATGTTTTGCGCCCACAGATGACATCCACGCATTCTTGGGGGTGTGCGGCTGCAACAGCTCTCCCATGGCAGTTCGCCCTTGAAATGAGCTCGTTGTTGTTGACCGGAGAACTTGTTGGGAAGCCCTCTCTGCACTGGCATGGGCAATGACAACCAGTAAAACTAGGCAGCTTGAGATCCATGGCCACGTAGACATATTTCGGCTTGCTTCCTTGAACTTGCAGACCGCTTGCTTTCTGCCTTCGAAACGCCCTTTGGTCTGCCAACTACTGATGTGAACCTTGGTCTTCGCAAAGCCGTCGAAGATCCTAACAACGTAGCAAGCACCGCGGAGGTTGCGAGTGTTCAGCTCGAACTTCGGTATCTTAGCCATTTGACAGATAACGACGAGTACTGGGATAAAGCGGAGAATGTACGGTGTTTTTCTGTTCTTTTTCCCCTTCGTTGAATTATCTGTAGGTGATGAAAGTGATCAAAGCCGCAATGTTACCCTCAGGATTGGCAACAATATTTATCGGGTAAGCCTCTTGGATATGATTTCATTGTGTTTCCTGACCATTCGTCAGTACGGAGAGTGGTCAATTCCTCATGTCACAGATACGACTAGGATCTCGTGGGGATTCTTTTTATGAATATCTATTGTAGGTCCAAGTCAACCATAGATAATTCATGACTAACCGTGTCTTCAGGAAACAATATCTGCAAACTGTAGGGTGATTGTCATTAACGGATACTTATTATCCTGATCAGCCTCCTGTAGAACCAAACAGAAACTGGGTACCGAGAAGTTTGTCTTCTTTCTGCGTGTTCTACAGTATACTTATCTTGCCTGTGCGCCAGATGTACGAAAACGCCATGACTGCGATTCACAAGTCCCTCCTCCGCACAACCCCAGCCAAAAACCTGACTTTCTTCGTCGAACTCGTTCCACACCGGGGCCGAAGGGGCAAGATGTCAGTGTTTGCATTGCTATTCAATGATCTCTTCGCCGTGACGCTGTACTGATTTATGTGGACAGCGACTGGCATGCAGAACCGAAGCAAGACCACCTGGTGTGCTTCCTGGGCGGGAACTTGATGCTCGGCGCGACGACAGCAGGAGCTGAAAAACACTCTGTGTCTGTGCCGCCAATGGAAGGCGAGCTCTCGCCGACAGGTCAGAGAGACTGGAAGACTGGTATAAATGTCATTGAGGCTTGTGTTGAGACGTACAAGGGTACTGCGACGTGCGTTACCTGCTTTCTCGGCCAATGTTCAATAGTGATGCAACACTTCGGACAGTGGCTTGTCACCAGAGATCGTGCACTTCCGTACGCCAGATGATGGGCTGGGATCAACGGCCAGATTAGACTGGTACATCAAAGGCGCTCGGTATGATTATTGTTAAATGTATGCGCCTCCGAAGCCGATACTTTATTTCTCAGTGGTCCTCATAAAGAGCCTGTATATGACGCGCGATACATTCTTCGGTGAGCTCACTCTTCCTTCTTCTAACACCTTCTAACACCTGCTTCTTTACATGCCTATCTTGATCATTGATAGCCCAGAAACAATTGAATCACTCTTCACCGCCTACCGCCTGACAGGTGACGAGAAATATCGGCGATATGGCTGGGACATCTTTCAAGCAATTGAAAAATACTGCCGTGTCGAGACTGGGGGATATGCGAGTATTCTGAACGTTGACGACGTGAAAAGTAAATTGGAAGACAGGATGGAGACATTCATGTTTGTTCGTTGATCCATCTTGTCTTTCCAGTGATGAATTGGCTGACTGGTTTCATTCGATGCAGAGCGAGACCTTGAAGTACTTATACCTTCTCTTTTCTGATGAGAGTGTGTTACCACTGGACAGTGAGTCAAATCAACTTTGTTCTGTCTCGTATACGTAGGCTCACTGGTTGTGCAG